>JAULKK010004000.1:0-10476 GCA_032355705.1 Rubia peregrina
AATATGAATATTATGGAGATAATAATGGAGTATTCTAATCTGCAATGGACTATAAAAAGGGACATAATACGGCTGCAATATGCGTGAATTAAACAGAGAAGTTCTGCATTCAGACTTCGATCTATCGAGAGGATTTGCAAAGAGCCATACTGACCATGTTCCAACATACACGACATGTGTGCAAAGTTCAGAACGTATGTCTTAATTCCTAGGGAGGAGGAGATCTAGCGTCGACGAGTTTCGAGGTCAGAGGGAGTCTGATCAAGGCGGATCGGTAGCAATATGAGCTTTCAAAATTCACGTCGAGAATTAGAAAAGATAAGTATAGTTGTATAGTGTACTTTGTACTATATCTTTTTTATTAGTGAATTTATTCTGAACTGGGCCAGACCCCGCAGATGTAGGTGGATTTCACCGAACTGCGTAACCAAGTCTCGTGTTTATTTACTTTACATACTTGGTTAGATTATGTTGGAACATAGGTTGTCTAATTAAGCTAAAATGATAAAAACAACTTTTCACTTATTTGCAGCAATGTTGTGGTGGAGGTACCAGTGTAATTCACTAAGGTGCCTTCTCTCTAAAGCAATAGTGTTCTCCTCCTTCTCTCTAAAGAGCATGACCGAGATCCACATTTTTCGGAGGGGTGGCTCGCCAGCGCTCCTCGCCTGTCGGCCACCCCTCCACCCCCAACCTTTAATAAGTAACCTGCCACCCCCTTTCCTCTTCCCCAAACCTGAAGCCAAAACTCTTCTCGAAATGTTACGGTTTCTCATTTCTCTCCGGTTCTGTTTCTCCGGTCCGAGGTGCGGTGTCGCGGATGATATGTCCGACGAGTTTGTCCGACGAGTTGCTCAGTTTTTGTCTGCATTTGCTGTGTCGCGGCTTCGATGCCGGAAGCGACACTTGGACCGGAAAAGAAGCTCGACGAGATCCGAAAAGGCTAGGGTTCTGACCCGATCCAGGTTGCAGGAGAAGATCCGGTTACAGAGGACCACCTCGCAAACATTTCCGGCCAGTCACGCGCCGCTGTCCTGCACCACCACGCGCCGCCACGCGCCGTTGAGCCCGTCACCGAGTGAACTAACTGGCGTCTCATCGCGCATACGAGCTTCGCCGGCCACACACTCGGTTTTCCGACGCATCTCCGCCGGCGCGTGACCGCCCCGCGCCGCCGTAAGCCGCCGTCTGTCGCCGCCTCCACAAATGGATTGGATAGTTTCTGAGTTTTTGGGTTCTATTCTTTTTTTATTTCATGTCAAAGGGAATATGTGCTTAAATTGGGTCTTTTGCTTAACTATCTGGAGTAATTTATCAAGTATTCTGTGCCTATCGGTTTATTTTCCCCTGTAACTGGATTAGCTGGCCAGGTGAAAAACCCCTTGGGCTTCCAGTCTCTACTCTAGTAACAGTGTAGGAGAAATATAAGTCGGAGTAGTCTCGTCGACATACTCTCGGCGTATCTGTCATTGGATTTAAACTGGTGGACTTTGGTTGGCCAGAACATTACAGTTCTGGGCGATGCGAGTTACAGATGCTTTACTTGCTGGATAGTTAGATGCTCTAGGGCATTAGACTTTAGGATGTTCAGATGTATTCTTTCGCACTTTTTAGTTCGTAGTTATAGCGTGTTACCGCGCTTCAGATACAGATTAGGTTTTCTGCTTATTCTGTAATCTAACAAATTGCTTCCCTTTGGGGAAATTATCTTATTAGGGTTTGTGGAGCCTAATAAATACCCCCACCAATGGTGGTTTAATTAAAAAGAAGAAGAAAAGAAACAGGGTCATCTTATTCTTGTATAACAACTTGCTCATCAAACGACGTCCTCCGTCTGTTTCATTAGATGTGACACACTTTTTTTGGTTGTTTTTGTGAATTTGACACACTTTCCTTTTATGGCATGATTCCTTCAATTTCATCCACGCATTCTACTTTGCCCTTTTAAATTCAATTTCATCCACACATTCTACTTTTCCCCTTTTAAATTCAATTTCATCCACACATTTCATTCAGGGGCGGAGGTACAAGGGGGCTGGAGGGGGCTCCAGCCCCCGCCAAGCAAAGCAAATTTTTTTGAATATTTTCAGGGTAAATTTTTAAATTTTTTTCCAGCCCCCTCTAATATAGGTAAAATTGACGATTTTTTCCCTTTCCATATCAGCCCCCGTCACAAATTCTTTCTGGCTCCGCCCCTGATTTCATTCATCTAAATCCAAGTAAATAAAATTACCGTGTCATATCCAACGAAATGGAGGTAGTATTGCTCTATTATGAAGAACTTAAAGAAACTTAATGAATTAGGGGAAACTAATTTTTCTTTTTAAGCGATGATAATTGAAGATTTCAAATTGCGATGAATGGCGTTTCTCCGTGTGCTTGACGTTTTGACCCTTTCTTTATAAATGTTTTCTTCATACCAAATCCAATTTCTCTTCTGACAACATTCACACAAAAGGAACAATGCGGAAACTATCATTTTAAGGAATCTCTTTCTCATCAATTAAAGTTCAACTGCGCATTAGAAAAATAACCAAGAAAATTAAAGGTCAAGTCGTGACTTGTCTTTCGGATTGAAAACTGAACAAAGCAGCAGTTGTTGATTACAACCAATGTTTCGCAACACAAATGTAAAAAATTATCAAATATCTTAGGATAACTGTTAATGAAAATAAACGCATCAGATTTCACATACTGGATTTCAAGTTAGTTTTGATGTTTTAAACACTGCGTTGATCCTCTTATATATTATGCAAAATATGTATATGTAACCGAGAATCTAAATTATAACCGATGATGTTTACTGTATGTGGCATGATGTTTTTAGCATACAACATGATGTTGAAAATTCACTGAGCATGTTCAGCATTACAAAGTGCAACAGTAGGATATGATGTTCAAAACAAAAAAAAGCTGATGATCTCATAAGAAAAAAAAATTCGTTTCTATTTGAAATTCAAATATGTAGCATATGATGTCACTCATATACTGTTTTATGTTACAAACATATAGCCTGGTGTTTTAGTAAAAACACAATTCATTGAATTGGTGAGTAATAGCATACTTTGATTTCAATGTGTTCCTTTCAAATACTGATTTATGCAATGATTTACCAAACTTGTGTGAGATAGATCAAACTGAATTCTTACAAGGAGTACGAGCAAGTTCCTAGGAAGAGTTTAAAACATTATACCGTGCACATGCAACATCACTCAAATTTGGTGTAAGGAAGTAAACACAAAGACTAACAAGTGAAGGAAAGGTCAAGGAAGAATATTACACGTGCTCTCGTTAAGGAAAATCAGTTTTAAGAACTCAACACAGACCAAGCCAACAACCACCAAACAAGAGAAGAAAAATTAAGGAATTTCCTGTTGCAAGAACAGGATGTATGGCTGCAATTAGGATCAAACTTATTGATAACGACACTTATGAAATCAAGCACCACATCTCTCATCGTAACCATGGATTTACAAGGAAAGAACGGCAATACTTGCACCTTATTAAAAGGAAGATAGTGGGTAAAAACCAAGAGAAATTGAGGCTATGAAATTGGCTGGTCCAAGGCCAGCTGAAAGTTTCAAATATTTGGCTTGCGATGCTAGAGGATAAGAAAATGTAGGGGATACAATGAGGGATCATATTAATCGCATCAACAAATTGAGAATGAAATTCATATAAGAAGGTGATGCACATAACCCAAATTGTTATACTAGTTATGTCAAGTACCACTACGCTTAAGATTTATGAAAATGGATAGAAAGGATTTTTAATTCAAAACTTGAGAATACTTGGTTTATAATAAAAATGAGGTTGTTTGTCGCTCAAATGTGCTCAAATATTATTTATAAATTCAAGTCAAATATGAAGTTAAACCTTGTTCATGTACAATTAGCAAGTGAAGTAAACAATCAATAACCGCATTGTGTTCTTTTATGGACGGGGAAGCAATGATTATTCGTCTATCAGATAAAGTCAAACCTTAGTTTGGCTTGGTCTAATATGAAACAATGAATATGTTTGACATTCAGTTAAGGGAAGTCAACCCTGGATATATGCATACACACACATATATTAGTTCCCATTAATTAGTGGGAGCTAACATTCGATTAATTGAAGTCAAAAATTGTTTATGGATGGAGAAGTAATGGTTGACCGTCAATCAAATAAAGTCAAACCTTAGTTTGACTTGGTCAAATATGAAACAAAAAAATATAGTTGACCTTCGGTTAGGGAAAGTCAACCATGGACATACATATCCACACACACACACACACACACACACACACATATATATATATATATATTATTTGTTCTCATTAATTACGTAGGAGCTGGCATTTGGTTAATTGAAGTCAAACCTTGTTCACGTACGTTTAGTATGTGAAGTAAATAGTAGACCTCCGATTCGTTGAAGTTAAACATAGTTCATGTACAATTAGCAAGTGAAGTAAACAGTAGACCACCGATTAATTGAAGTCAAACCTTTCCCATGTACATTTAGCAAGTGAAGTGAATAGTAGAAACTCTCCTTCTCCAAGAAACCAAAAGCCAAAAAGCAAAATAACCACCATATCTGTCCTTGAGAGGCTTCCGCTGCCGCCACCAGATCCGGTGGTCCGGTGGCCCCTCCCCCCTTTAGTTGCAGTTTTCTTTTCCCTTTTTATGTAGTTATAGTAGTGAACAGGAGTTGATTGGCGTAGAGACGACAAATCAGAGTAATCAGAGATATCGAGGACCCAAGAAGAAATCGGCGCTGGATTTCCTGGAGACGATGTCCAGCCGATGGTGACAAAGAGGCGGCGCGGTCGCTGCCAGATGGAGAAAAAACTTAGACAACCAGACAACATGACGGGCTCAACTTGTTCAACGAAATACATAAGGGGGCAATAAAATGCCGCATGTGGCGGAGCAAGATTGCCGAAAAATCTGACTTTGACTGAAAAAGGTCGCCGGAGGTGGTGTTGCACACTCAGATTTGTCCGAATAGGGTTGGGTAGGGTAGGGTGGGGGTGGGTTGGGTTGGTGGGTTGGGTCGGGTTGGGTAAGATCGGGTCAGATAAGGTCGAGTCAGATCGGGTCTAGTTGGGTCAGGTTGGGTTGGTTTCAGCTGGGCTGTTATGTCTCCGGTCTCCCACATTGGGTGTGTCTTCACCCCGACTTCTATTTAGTAGTAGTGTACTTCGCCACTATGGTCTTCTAGTGTTTATCAGTTCATCACGTGTAATAGAATATACTAGCGTATTACTAGTTTATCAGCTACAAGTAGATAGATGAACACTGTTGATTGTGCATACAATCAACCACAAATGTAACAATTTCTATATATTAATGAGAAGAAGTCCGACTATTTGCTTCAAAAAAAATTCATTAATTGAAGTCAAACCTTCTTCATGTACATTTAGCAAGTGAAGTAAATAGTAGTCCTCCGCCTAATTAAATTCAACCATTCTTCATAATATTGGTACTAGTGTGTGGACAAAAAAGCGACGGTTGACCGTCAATTAGATAAAATCAAACCTTAGCTTGTAGTGGTCAAATATGAAACAACGAGTATGGTTTGACCTTCGGTTAGGGGTAGTCAACCCTGGTTGACCATAAATACCAACTTATATACTCCCTTTGTCCTATACTAACTTGTACACTTTTTTAAAATTAGTTTTACCAAACCATCTTTGAACATAAATTTCAACTAGGCTATAGATGACAGTACCTTCATGTGAGATATTGTTAGATTCACCGCAACATCTATTTTCTAAATATAATTTTTTTCATACATTGTTAATATATGTAATTAAAGTTATTCGTGGTGAAATGTAGCTTGAGAAAGTTGACAAAAAATGTGCAAGTTAAGCAGGGACAAATTGATATGTAAATATTATAAAAAGTGCTAAATTGACTTTGACTTTAGGCCAAAAGTGCCAGTATAACCATGCAATCTCAGAAAGTGTTAATTTAACCTTTGACTCATTTGACATTTTAGTCAACTGATTTATATTCAGATTTATGTAAAAAAGACAATTTTTGCCCTTGACTTTAAAAAATAATGAAAAGAGGCTCTTCCCCATCCCCATCCATTTCCTTTTCCCTTATTTTCTTCACAAATCATTCTCATCCATCATCTTTGCCATCCATCATCATCATTTCCGGCGTCGATGTGCTGCTACTGGCATTCGTTTCCGCCGCCATTGGGATCCTCCGCCGGCGTACAGGGTTAGGTTTCAGGAACGGGGAATCCATCATCTGTAATCTACTCTAGGTTTTGTGATTTGAATCAGGGATGGTGGTGAATTGGGGGGTGGTGAATCTGGGGTGATTTTCCAGTGCTTGACTGAGCGGTGCTGGGGTTTGGGCAAAGATGAGGTGGAGCGGGTGGCGGAGATGGTGAAGGAGGTGGTGACTGGTGGTGCTGGATGTGGTGACGGAGGTGTGGCTGGCGAAGGTGGTGAATGGTGATGGTGGAGGTGGTGGGTAGGCTGGCGGAAGTGGTGACTGGTGGTGACATAGATAGTGGGTAGGCTGGCGCAGATGGTGGAGGAGGTGGTGGCTGGTGGTGGCTAGTGGAGATGGTGGCTGAGGTGGTGGCAAGGTGGTGGGTAGAGTGGTGAAGGTGGTGGATGGCGGAGGTGGTGGATGGTGGTGGCGTAGGTGGTGGCTGGGAGAGGTGATGACATAGATATTATAGGGATACAATTTTTAGCTTCTAGATCATGGTTATTTTAGTCTTTTCACTATAATATAAATTGAGAGGATCAACACTGAAAATAGGGACTTTAGGTATATCAGTACAATTTTTTTGAAAGTTAGGATTAGATTGACACACACAATAATTAATTAAGGTCAAATTGGCAATTTCTGAGACCATTTTACCCTTGTTGATAAAAGATAAAAATTCAAAAATATTGAAAAGACAATTTTACCCTCATGATTTAAACCCAAATCTAACCCAATGTTTTTGAAGTTTTTACATCTCAAAATCAGCCCCAAACCAATTTGAAGCACGCCGACTCGATTCCAGAGGAGGTGAATGGGGATGAGTCGGAGAGTGAAAGTGTGCACTCGCTGAAGCACTGAAAAAGTAGGAGTAACGGTGAGAGAGCATCAGTGGTGGTCGGAGTGGGGTTTCACATACAGAGGTGATTGATGACGAGGAATTGAGGAATTCCCCTTTTCTGCAGCATGCGCAGATGCTTCCTCATCTGCGGGTGAATTCAGCACCGCAACCTCCGAACTATTAGTCGATAATAGCTGTTGAAAATGTTGCAAAAGAAATGCATTTCGTACCATCGTCGCTGTAGGTGAAAGGGTGAATCGTCTCCGTGAACTTCAGCTCGGTGAGAGAGTGAATGAGGAGGAGGATGCGTTAACTAGGGTTTTAAGAATGGAGGTTAAAGGTAGAGTCGAATATTTACTTATCTTTTTGCTGCCAGATATTTTTGGACTCTTTATGTTTGAACTGAGCTGATTTAATTTGAACTAGGCTCTAATAAAAGAACCAAATCCGGCGTCATGAAACCGTTTCTTCCAATCGATAGAGAACGTCCCTGGAGAAAGCGAGACTGACACTGGAGTAAGCGGCGAAGAGGACAACGGGAATCTCATAGGGAGGATTGTTGGGTGGAGATGGTGCTAGAGGCGGTGATTAGGTGAGGCAGTGGAGGTTCTCTCGTCGGCGTCGCTGCCTGCAAAATTCTCGCCACTAAAATTATCTAATGGTGTGTTTTTAGTTTGTCATTTTTACCGTTGATATTGTTGCGTTATAGATTGTTAATTTCTGGTTGTGGTATTAATTTCTGGCTGTTTGTTAAATTTTAGATTCCGGCCGCCGCAGCAGGCCTTGGAACGGCGGCAAAAGTGGTGGCGGGATTGCAGAGGTGGCAAAGCAGTGGAGTGGCGGTGTTATGGAGATGATGAAGAAGAACCCTAGCGATTTTTTTTGTCATTACATTTTTAGTTTTAAGATTAGGGGTATTTTGGTCTTTATAGATTTGGTCAATGTCGGAAAATGCTAAGTAAACGTCAGAATAGTGAAAAAGGTTATATCGACACATATACTGAAAACTTAGGGTTGTATTAGTACTTTCAAATTTTACAGGGTTATATTACCACTTTTAGAAAATAATTGGGGAATGTTTGTATTTTACCCTATTTTTAATTTGGATCGATTGATAATTTGAATTTTGATGATTCGGTATTTGGTTTGGTATTTGGATTTTAGGCTATGTACAGTGGTAAGCCCGCTCTAGATCCGCTCTTGTGGTTTCGATTCATTAAATAATCAATCTCTCTTCCACCTCAGCAATTGAATGCGCAACTAAATGACTCCATTCCCCCCCACAGTGGTTGAAATCACTCCATGGAGCCACTTGATTTTCTCTATCATACTCATTAATTTTTCCTTTAATATTTAATTCAAATAAATTTACCTAACAAAATAAATTGAAATGTGAAATTTAATAATACACCTATAATTTTTGAACACAAAGTCTTGTTTTAGGCAGCCTAAACTTTAGGCAGGGTCTATTATGAAATTAATATAAGTCTTGATTTGGGGTGGGCATTTTCTTTAAATATGCTAATAAATCTAGGGGCCTATAGTGCAATTATCAAAAATTATATAAACACTCAAAACTTTCATATCAACCAATTTCCTCATTTTTCTCTTCTCCATTTATCCACCCGGTAACCGCCACCTCCGTCGATAACTGTCGTCGCTCCGCCACTCTGCGCCACAGCCGCCGTGTTTCTTCTTCCGCCGGAGAAGAAGACTTTCCTCGTTGGACGTCGTAAGGAGCTTCACACCGCGAAACCTTTCTCCGGCGGCGTCGCACTAATCGAAGTTCGTCTCCGGTGTCTCCGACGTCGCGCAGCAGATCGAAGTCTCTTCGGTGTCTTCGACGTCGCGCAGCAGATCGAAGCCTCTATCCGGAATCTTTGACGTCGCGAACCAGATCGATATTTCCGTTGTTTGAAGGCAATGCAATTTCCAGCGGCGGAGCTAGGGTTTGGCATCACGATGGAGTTAGGAGACCGTTTCCGGCAACGAGTTGCGAGGCGAAGGTGACGAGAGTCGAGGCAACGGAGCTACGTTTACAAAGTCGAATGGAAACGGCAAGGCAAAAACAATGACGAGTTCTGAAGAGGAAGCAGAGCGCATGAGATTCACGCGCTCATTTGCGGATGACGCGTGGGACGCGTGGGCCGCGTGGAGTCCACGTGCGGCCTTGTTTTCGTGGCGAAGGTGTACGACGATCGACAAGGCGACGAAGCTGAGCTTCGGTGTAAGTGAAGGTGAGGTTTATTATTTATTATTTTTTTGAAGTGATATGTTGAGGTTTAATATTTATTGATTGAGTCTTTGATCAGAAAAGTTATTTGGTTCAGTGGTTATAGCTCTGGTTGTTGAGGTTGATGTCATGAGTTCGAAACTCAATATGCGTTTTATTTTTAAGAAGTTATGTTCTTCAGATACATGCTGAGGTTTAATATTTATTTGACTGAGTTTCCAATAAGTAAGAGTTGTTTGGTCCAGTGGTTAGCACTCTTACTCTTGAGGTTGAGGTCTTGGGTTCGAATCTCTCTGTTACCTTTATTTTGAAGAAATTATGTTCTTGATGTACATGCTGAGGTTTAATATTATTTGACTGACTATATGTTCAATAAGAGTCTTTGGTGTAGTGGTTGTTACTCTATGCTTTGAGGTTAGAGACCCGGGTTTAAATTTCACTTGGTCCTTTTTTTTTGAATTTTTTTTATTGTTGAGGTATTGTAGATTTTTTTTGATGTTTTTCATTTTCCGTTTGAGTTGTAGTTGACAAGAGTCGATGTTTTGTAGTTTTTTTTTCATATGTTGATGTTTTTCATTTTCGGGATGAGGTTTAGGAGTTATTAGTTGATGTTTATAGTTTTTAATTATTATATAGGTTGATGTTGTAGTTTCATTTTTTCTGTTGATGTTTTTTATTTTCTGGGTGAGGTTTATGTGATATGAATTGATGTTTGTAGTGTTATTTTCTGATGCTGATGTTTTTCATTTTTCGAATGAGGTTTAGGTATTAGGAGCTGATGTTTGTAGCTTTTTGGTGATATGAGTTGATATTTGTAGTTTTTTTTAAAAAAAAACTTTGTTGACGTTTAATGATTTTTTAGTGAATAATTTATACTCTTGAGGCATCGTAGTTTTTTGTTGATATTTTTTTTTCTCATGTTGATGTTTTTCATTTTATGGATGATGTTTGTAGTTTTTTTTTCTTATGTTGATATTTTCATTTTTGGGATAAGGTTTAGGTGCTATGAGTTGATGTTTGTAGCTTTTGGGTGATATATGTTGATGTTTTTTTCATTTTTCGACTGAAGTTTTAAAAACTTTTGTAATCGATGTTTTTATCTCATGTTGATCTTTTTCATTTTTTTTCGGTGAGTTTTAGGTGAAACGAGTTGATGTTTGTAGTTTTGGGTGACATAGGTTGATTTTTT
>JAULKK010004040.1:0-10474 GCA_032355705.1 Rubia peregrina
TAACCTAAAAACAAAACATAAGCAAAAGAAAACCAATTATTTTACTCAACTTAATAAGATGATGCTCAGATCATCTTCAAAAAACCACAATAACTCTGATTAATGATTGATAAAAATAAATTAAAATTCTTAATTTGGAATCTTAGGGGTATGGACACTTCAATGTTTAGATTATATGACCTGGTTAGAACACATAAATTGCAGATAGAACCTAAACATGATAACTCTGAATGACATACATACATGATTAGCCTTAGGTTTCATAATTGCATTCAGTCCTCTAATGGTCAAATCTGGCTTATGTGGACTGATCAGTTACAACTTAATCTTAGGGTAGATAATAAGCAATTCTTTTTTGTTCATATTCAGAGTCCACAGATAAATATAGCTATGCTGGCTGTTTTTATTTATGGACTTAGAACAAGATTATAAAGGAAAGAATTATGGACTGATCTAAATAGTCTTCCTACTGATGATGCTATATTCATTGGTGATTTTAATACTATAAAATGGAATACAAAGGATCATCTCACCCAAATAAAGGGAGCATTAGGGATTTTAATGATTTCATCAATAGTAAATGCTTAATGCACATTGCAACTGTTGGAAATTTGTTCACTTGGACTAACTCTAAGATTAGGAACCTTGCTAGTAAGAGATTAGATAGAGGTCTATGTTCACATTCCTAGATCAATAAATTCCCAACCTCATCAATTCAGACTTTAAATAAACTTTCTTCTGACCACAGTTCTCTCCTTCTCTCCTTCTCCAAATAGGATTACTTAATCCTCCCACACACAGTTCATTTAGATTTATTAATGCATGGTTTAACAGACCTGGCTTCCTAGCACTGGTTTAAAATGATTGGTTAGTACCTATTAATGAGAAAGGAATGTTAAAATTCTATTTGAAACTGCTTATACTAAAAAAAGATCTTAAAATCATGGAATAAGTCCACATTTGGTAATATTGAGACCAATGCATAAATAGCAGAAGAAGCTTTGAGGAAGCAGAAGGTAGTTAATGACCTAGATCAAACTGAAACTCAATTAATTAAACTAAATAGACTAAAGGCATAGATCATTAGAGCACTTAGGGAAAAACAAAATTTTGGAAACAAAAAATCAAAAACTAACTGGCTAAAGGATGGTGATAATAACACCAAATACTATTCTAACATAGTCAGAGAAAAAAAGGAGCAGAATGACAATTTCTAAAATTTAAAAAAAGGATGGAAGATGGGCAAAAAACATAGATGACATAGAAAAGGAGGAAATAGACTATTATGAAGAACTCTTGTCTGAACCAGTTCAGCCAGAACCTGGCCTTTATTATACTCATTGCCTTAACAAGATCCCTAGCATAATAACACGGCAAGAGAATGAGAAGTTGATGAAACCTGTAAACATGGAAGAACTAAAATCAGTGGTTTTTAGTTTAAAAAGGACTCAAGTCCTGGTCCTGATGGTTATACTAGTTCCTTCTATATCAAAGCTTGGGATTTTATCAGAGATGACCTGCTGGATCCTGCTAAAGACTTCATGTCTTCCTCACCTATCCCTAAGGGTATTAGCAGTACTTGGATATATGTTATCCCTAAGAAAGCTACACCATCATCTTTTTTATGATATTAGGTCAATTAGTCTCTCTAATGTTTCAAATAAGATCTTCTCCAAGATCTTAACTGAGAGAATGAAACCTTCAATGGAAAAATGATATCACCTAATCAATCTACTTTTTTAAAGGGTAGAGATATATCTGATAATGTTATTTATCTGCAGGAAATGGCTAGGTTTCTAAACAGCAAACATAATACCCCTAACTTCATAATTAAATTAGATTTAAAAAATGCCTTTGACAGAGTAAGTAGACCATTTCTAAATAGCATTTTACGTAAATTTGGTATACATGGTAGTTTTGTGCAGGTGATTATGAAAAATATATCACATGCATTTTTTTCCATCCTTATAAATGGAAAACATGTGGGTTTTTTCAGAGCTACTCGTGGAAAACATCCCTTATCCCCCTTTCCTTTTAACATATTCTCATAATCATTCACTAGAAGTCTAGCTTTTATTTACCAAAATAAAAAGTTGGACTACTACCAACTACCTGCAAGTGCAACCCTATATCACATCTTAGCTATGCTAATGACACCATTATCTTTATTAAAGCTACACACAATAGCTTAACAACATTGAAAGTCTTTCTCTTAAAATTTGAAGAAACATCTAGACAAAAAATAAACTTCAACAAATCTGATTTCTACATAAGTAAAAAATGCAAGCAGAAATAAGGTTAGGGAAGTAAAGAATATTCTGAAAATGAAGCAAGGATCTTTTCCATTTACTTACCTATAATTCCCAATTATCTCAGGAAGAGTAAAGAACTGCCATTTTCAACCAGTGATTGAAAATATTAAGAGTAACACCAGAAATTGGAAAAATAAAAATGTTAAGTAGTGGAGGTAGATTAATTTTAATTCAAACATGTATTATTCCCAGTTTCCAGCATATATGGTCAGTAGTTAAACCCACAAAACACATGATTAAACTGATAGAAAAGAAAATGGCAAAAAAATTTAGGGTGAAACACAAAGTAAGATGAAGAGACATTTGAGGAAATGGACTGAATTATGCAAACATGTTAACAATAACTCTTTAGGTTTTAGATCTATTAGGAGCATTATTAAAGCCTGAGCTTTGAAACTTTGGTGGAAGTTTCAGATTGGTAAGTCACTACAAGCACAATTTATTTGGTCTGGCACCTTCAAACAGAAAATCACAAAACTATAAAAGAATTTGTTCAGCCAATAACTTGGTAGAATCAAATTATAGGGTGCTTCATGGACAAGGAAAGTGTCTTTTTTGGTATGATAACTGGACAGATCATGGACCACTGATTGATATACTGGATCCTGGCATATCACTAATTCCTACGAACACTACAGTGGCAGAATTCATAAGACATAAGCAAGCTTTTTTTATCCCTAATACCTCCTGTCATTAATCCTAATTTAATTCTTTTTTTACCGGATTCCCACATAAATGAAGGGAGGATTGATAGAAACAAGTGGAAACCTGAACTCAGAGGCAATTTCAGTTTTTCTTCAGCATATAAAGTTGTTAATAATATTCCAGGTAATTCATCATCCTTGATAAAAATCTGGAATTTCATAATCCAAAAAAAATATTCATTTTTCATGTGGAGGTTAATGAATACTTTCTTGACTTTCGATGATATTCTAGTATTTTTTTTGTTTCAATCTACCATCCAAATGCATAAACTACAATAATGAGGATACAATTCAACATGCATTTAACTCCTGTCCTTCTGCTCCAAGTGTATGGGATCAGATCCATAATCTGGCTAGTATACCTTTGGTTAAATTTGATACATTATGGGATATATTATTTTCATATTGGAACTTCAAAGGTCTTTCACCCTTGCATACAAACTAGTTCATATTATAACTAATTTTGTCTGCTGGTTTCTGTGGAAGTCAAGAAAAAGAAGCATTTATGATTCAATTTCTTGTAACACAACACACACAGTTTCTGAAATTAAGGAACATGTTTTCCTAACTTACTCAGTGAGACCATTTCAGAAGAGAAGTGTAAGGGATCAATTTTTGGAACTAACTGAAATTGTTCCTAATTTTAGATCTCCTATACCAAAACCAAAAATCTATAAAGTTGTGTGGAAAAAACCTCCACGGGGAGTTTTGAAAATAAATGTGGATGCCTCATGGTCATCTACAGCTGAATTTGCAGGCATATGTATCATTATAAGGGATGATAGAGGTGATTTTATCTCTGTTAAATATGAAAAACAGAAAGCAACTTCAACCCTTCAATCCGAGATAATTGTTATACATAAGGGTTTCTTATTTGCACAATCTTTATCTGCTAATTTTGTAGTAGAATCAGATTGTATAAATGCAATAAGAATGGTTGCAGATCCAAATTTGGCACATTGGAACTGCTACAATCTAGCTCATCATACCCACTGCCTTGTTGGATCTCGTATACTTAATCATACATTTAGAGAAGGAAATCAGGTGGTTGATGCTATTTCTTAACTTGACATACCTGATTGCATCTTAGATTGGATAAATTAAACCTCTAAAATCAAAGGACCTGTATGTTTAGATAAGCAACAAATCCCTGATATAAGAATTCATTGCATAGATCAAAGATGAATGGATGCTGATGTAATTCTATTTTTGTTACAGGGAACTGTGGAATTAGAGTTTCATATACTCTCCTGCGACAACATTTCAACCTACTGTAGGCAGCTTTGCTGCAACACCACATCCATCTGCTCCCAACAAACTTTTCAACTCTTTTGCTTCATATCTTCAGTCTTTTGGATCCGTTTAAATATCACATCTTAAGCACCCAGTGGTTAGGTGGATATCAGACTTCACATGGATCAAAACACCTTCTCTTTAGGTGTTAACTAGTTAAGCACTAGTTGTTGTTTTTTTTGAAATACTTTTCAAAGTGTGTATATATATAGTTATTACAATTTGCAATTGAAGTCCGACTAAGCTAAGTTCGACACATGGGGTGAAGTTCTTAAGACCTGGAATACTTCAAAAGCAAAACTTGTATTACTTCTCTACTGCAAAACATATCTCTTGTAATTATATTCATTTTTTGACAGGTTTGGGGCACCTAATATAAGCCCTGCATATCTCTGAGGTGGTTAACTTAAAAAATCGTATATTTCATGTAATATATAAGTAGTAATGTTATCATGTGAGGTATCATTAGATTTTTTGTAACACGTACTTTCCATGAATCAAAATTTTACATGACGTTAGTATGCGAAGCAAAAGTTGTTACTGGTCAAACATGTCCTGATAAAACTAGTTGAAAAGTGTGCCATAATAATTGGAACGGATGGAGTATATACTACTCATATATAATAAGAGCATCTCCAACCCAGAGATCAATTAAGAAAAAGTCATTAGCCACGTAAAGATGCATAGAGTACCAATTTAATATTCCTTCTCCAATGCAGTGTCAGTTAAAACCTTCCATCTGATGTGACATTTTGTTATTCTAACACGGCCTGATTGAGCCTCTCTATATAGAGGCTCATTCTGCGGCTCTCGGTTATCTACTCAGCAAATTTATTGTAAAACATTTGGGCGACATACATTTTCGATGCTGCCAAGCTTTGGCACCAAAATTCAATACCGATTTGGCGCTATATAGTGAAGAGAGACTCCCCCAATTCGACATGAAAAATACAGAGTATAAAGAAGCGCATCCAAATTTGCTTCTGAGTATACAAAGGGAGAAATAATTTGAAGATAGAAGACTCTTCAAGTCTAGGTTACACCTTCATCTATCTTCTATTCTGCATCTTTAAGTTCTAGGGTTTCTCCATCGATAGTAGAAGCAACTAAGGGATAAGAAGCAATTTGTGTATCTGAAGTTTAGCACATATTTTGTGAATGATAATCATTAGCTAGACTTTATTAGCCTGAAAATTGGAAGCATATTAGATTTGGGAGGATTATTATACATATTCCTGCACATATTTATGCTGTAAAAGTATTTTGGTGCTCTTACAGTTTGGTGTAATGTTTTGTTGCTAACTTAAATCGTAATGTTTAATTACAACAAATTTAAGAAATCTGAAGGCATATTTCATCTAACATAAAAAAAACAGTTTGTTGTTGTTTGGAGTATGGCAATGATATTACTGATGGAAAGTAGAGTAAATACTAATGACTCCAACAACATCTACCAAAATAATAATACTTGTGCTCAAGTTCAAGTTCAAGTTTGTCCTTTAAGTTGAATGTCCCTGGATTTTTAAACTGGTGTTGTCATTTTCTATGCATCGTGTGTATGTGCTCTGGTTTATAAGAATATGTAATCAGATGTGTACTCTCAGCTCTTAGAATTCCCTTGGCCAAATTCTTACATGAGTAAGATGCATGGCATAAACTGACATAAATACTAGAGAAATTCACAATATATTGAACTGTTGAGGTGCTTTAGAACAACTAAACTTATGGGATCGACGTTATAGATCATGCCTCCCGATCATATTTGGTTGAGACACATATTTCATGTAAATTAAAACCTACTATGCCTTTATTAATGATTTTTTTGGTATTCCATTTAGTTGTTCTTCCTCTTTTGATTTTGTATTTTCACGTCATACCAGAGCATCTAATTGTGACAAACATACTTTATTTCTATTATATTAACTTCTTATATTGTCTTATATCAATATTTTTATATAAGCCACCATCTTTTTTGTGTTCTTGTATGATATAACATATCTAGTTGCAAAACAGTCCGACAATAGTGCTTTGTTAATCTTGGGGTTTTTTGATATTTTTCTACTCCAATGCACTTCCATGACTCAAAAAGTATCATCATAATCAATCCATTTACTAACTATTCCAATTTTTTCAATACTTTTTCTACCTAAAATTGTTGAGTTTAAGAGCTGCTACAATGTCTTTCTTCATAGTTCGACATCTTCATAGTTCAACATCAAATGTAAAACAATTCATATATTGTTTGTCTATTAAATATAACATGCATTTATTGTTTTTTTATGTTCACGGCATGCTTAGGCTACTCTCAGATGTACACTAATGTCTAAGTAAAATCCCATATTTGTACTGATATATTTGACTTCATAGTACAATCTTAGATGTGTACTGATGTCAAAGTTGTTCAAAGTGTTAGTTTATTCAATGTATTAAGGTATTTTCAGCAGTTTATGTATTGATTTTTTGTTCTTTTTTTGTTAGGTTATTTGCTCCATTTTATAGTACTTATGGATTTTGGAGATTTTTAACCTATTTCGCAACCAAATTTCATCGACTCTCCTATTATACTCCTCATTCTTTTAACTCTTTTAGATTTCATAGCCAAACTTCTAAGACTCAATCGAACTCTATTAGTGATTTCAATCAAATTCATAAGGCCATTGCATCAAGAAACCTTCAATATCCATGTACGTTTCCCGATAATCCACTACATGCCCGAATTTCTCCTCAAACTCACAAACAGAATGGAACCAAAATTTTCTTATTCAAGTGTACTAAACATCCGAATGTAGTTTACGTTGTTGTACCTTCTCAACAATCCCAAACGTCTCGAAAAAGAAGGAAAACCTCACAAATTTCCGAAACCATTCCACCAATTATTCGACGATGGACCGTTGCTCGTGTGATGCTGATGTTGGAGTTGATCAAAAATATGAGACTCTATGGTGTCAGATTCTGCAAGTTTGGAGAGAAACTATGGGCGACTTTGATAAAAGCACGGGACTCTAATGCATTATAATGTCGTTGGGGAAGACTTCAAGCCGCTATAAACAGATTTCACAGTTGCTATGAGCATTTAGAGAGGAATAAAAGAAGTGGAGAAACACTTGAAGATGTGGTAACATTCTAAATCCTTCTATCAACGGTATTTTCTTTATTTTACTAACCTTTTGAAACTACTATTGTAGAAACTTATTGGTGGAAACTAACTCATATATATCATTCAATTGCTCTAAAATATTTCTTGTGTGTTAAAGAGATATGAAGCTTCATATACCATGACTATATTTTAGATTGATCCAAATTGTGTTGAGGATAAAACATAATATGATGAAGGAATTGCTCATCCGAGCAATGGAAGAAAGGTTGTTAAAGATATAAAAAAATAAGGATGATGGTCGAACATGAGGTGGCGGATGCTTTAAGTAATCTTCAATCATCTTTAGAAAAACAACTTGAATTGACTCGTGTGGATCTTGAGGTGAATAAATAAATAAAGGACAAGAATTATGAGCTACGTGAGAAAATATTCAATGCAGAAATTAAACTGAAGAAGAGAAATCAATGAATGAAAGAGAAAGCACTGAAGCGAAAAGAACAAGAGCGGGTATTAGAGAAGGATCTCAACAGGCTTTCTCCAATTGTGTGTCGACAGTACAAAGAAATGCATACCCATATATTAAAGGAATGAGAGAAAGAGACTTTTTGGATACACATCTGATCGCGATGACTGGAGTTCGTCTTGATTAACAATTGTTGCATTTTAGTTTTTTAATGATTGCACTATTCTTTAAGTGTTGATGTTGATCTTAAGTTGCACTGTATCACATTTTTTCCCTGTTTGAACTGGTATTTATATGCAAGGATCTCGTTTTTGTACATAACACTTGATGTTAAAGTTTTGAAATCCTTGTTGCAGAGCTCACATTAACTCTCTTATGCGTGGTATATCAAATATGACAGTGGATAGTAATTTTCTTATCAAATTCTAGAGTGTAGTGTTGTACATTAGAATCGTGCTGCATAATAGTGAATCTAATGTACACTTGTTGAAGATCTGATGCATGATAGTGGTATATAAGATCTGAAGTACATCTGTTACAAAGATATGCTGCATGAATTTCCATTGAAATTCGTAAGGTACATTTGTTTAAATGGTTCATCATACCTTCTTACAGTAGAGTAGATAGGAAACTTTGACCATTGAAATGTTAAAGAAAATATGTATAAATGCTAAATGTCAATTCCAGGTTAATCTTGTTTCATTTAGGCTGGTATAGTTAAATGAATCCAACCAAACATGAGTAAAATAAGGCAAAGAAAATGAACTACTATGAATAATTTAGAGGGCAACGAAAGTGATCTACTGTGCATAATTTAAAGGGCAGCGAAAGCGAACTACAAAGAGTAAATCACCATCTCTACTCTTCAAGACCTTAATGTAAGCAGAATAAGCAGTGCCTCTGAAAATAACAACATAAGAAGTCCCATTACGATCACAACAACTCATATTCATAGAAATAACAACACAAATGATGTTTTAAAATGTAGAAATTATGCTTCTCCATCTCATTTTCTGCTTCTCCATCTCATGGAGAGTTATGCTTTGAACCTCTTTAATCCCCATCACCCTCCACTCATTTTAGAAACAAGAAACGAGTAATCATGCTCTAAATTCACATGATTAATATTTTCATCCATATTAGTAACCCAATCTTTGGGATTGATTCTTTGGCATGCTCACTTTTGATAATCATGTTGTGCAATATAATACACATTTTCATAATATTTCCAAGATCCTTCACTTTCCATGAACACATCAGACCTTTGATAATGTGTCACCTACTTTGTAAGACTCCAAATGCACACCTTTCAATCTTAGACTTTAGGTGTTGACATTCTTATGTATCATGGTCGTGATCTTTGTGGTGATCGCAGAATTTGCTCGAGGCTCTCATCGAAGGTGTGTCCTTGATGGGGGGAGGGTTCCTGAATAGCCCTTTATGGATAGAGTGTAATTCTGCCTGGGACTTGGTTAAGGGGATATACCATTCGAAGCCTCTAGCCTATTCAATCTCTGCTCCAAGGGTTTATAAATTTTCAGCCAATCTGTTGCCATCTCGCTTCCTTTTATGGCTTCCTCGATCTTTGAGTACTGTTCAACAACTTCTTGCAACTGCTGCAAGGTTTCTAGAGTCTTCGAGACCAACTTCTTATACAAGTCCCGACTAGCCATTCCATTCATGTAGCCTGGGATTACTCCTTCCTCCGTGCGGTTGATTACACAGAGGCTTTCATCTACGTATCGGTGGTAGAATGCTTCAGTGGACTTGCCTGGTCTCTATTTTCTTTGATAGAGTTTGATCAGGGTTTTAGTGAATAGTTTCTTTTGGAAAAATTAACTCAGCAATGCTCTTCCAAAATCTCTATAAGAGTGCAACGACCCTTTGCTCAATTTTTTAAACCACTCCTAAGAATTTCCCTGGAGGTAACTCCCTATCAGCTTGCATTTCAGCTGCTCGCTGAAGTCCTTCGAGTTCATGAGACTAAGAAATGTCTATATGAACTCGTGAGGGTCTCCGCTGTAGATGGGGAGACCCTCATGTGGCTTTAAATTGGCAGGGTACCGAGTTTCCATGATCGCCAGGCTAAAAGGTGAGGCAGCAACTTGCCCTGATGGACCGATCAACCAATTCAGCTCCCTTGTTAGGGCATCGCCCGAATCTCATCCATGTCAGCCCATCCACATATCCATGTATTGGTTTGATACAATGGAGGTATCCATGGTAGGGATCTGGTACATCTGATTCAAAGTTATGTATACAGTCTGTGGGTCCCCCCTGCAGAGTTGTAATACAGTTGTTGTCCCTTTAGGTAAGGGCCATGAAAAAGGATCTCCCATCGAGGCCATTGATGAGCTTGACTCTCCTAACCTGGGTACTACCTTTCTGGTCGGGCCATCAGGTGAGGGATCTCCAAGTTTGTCATGAGGGGGATCGAAGCAGACACTGAATAGGAAACCGTCAGACCCGAACTAAAAAATGTAGGTTGCGATCGATCCTGGGCACCTATCCCTTGTTCATAGGGTATGATGTCTGATGTGACGTCAAATGCATGTATTTTCTGAGGCATTTAACATCTCTTTTGTTATCTTTTTGTTGGAAGATT
>JAULKK010004051.1:0-10474 GCA_032355705.1 Rubia peregrina
AATGAATGCATGAATTAGCCCTAGGCTAAGCTTGTTGGTTCTCTAGCTTTTGATGCCATTAGTGGAATGCTTTTAGGTGTTGTTCGCCTAACGGGGCCATTAGTGAAATAGAGCTAGAATGTTGAACTCATTCTAGTAAACTTCTATTACAGAAGAACGGAAGATTTATCTTCACAACAAGTAGTAAAAGTGGTTAAATAGATTATATGTCAATGATGGATAAAAAGATTGGAAGTATAAGTTAATTGCCCCCGAGACTTCGTAATACGATCTTAATCTCGTTTTAGTTCTTGTATGCTTTAATAGTCAACTTGTCCTTGATTTGTTAATTTAGAAAACCAAACCCAAAACCCCCTGTTTATGTGCTTATATATATATATTTATATGTATCTATATATCTAGCATAGTATTCTCTATTTTATGAGCGAGCACTTGAAAATAACACCTGTCTCTGTGGACGACCCCGACTTGCCACTAGCTACTTAGTTGTAGTTAGCACGCATTTAGGCTATAAATTACATCTTTGAGAGGTACGGCGACGACCTCCCAAATTTCAAAGACGCGATCGTCTCTTATTTAATTCATTTTGGTGTCTTCAATTTTGAGATTCACCCCCTCCAAATTTCTTCTCTGGAGCTATTAGTAAAATTTAAAAAATCAACCTTGAGATCAAATCATACTAGCACCAGCATTGCTATCATTCATACCGGTGCTAAGTTATGGCGGGAGAATGAATTTTCTGAATTTTAAATCTTAATTTTGGTTGGATTGTTTAAATTTTGGAAGTATTAGACTTAGCACCGGTAACTTAGACACCGGTATTAGTACCGGTGCTACATACTTGTAATTTTTTCCCTAGGTTTGCTCTTGGGTCCAAAAATAATAATTGTACCCCATTTAAAGCAGCCGCTTTTCATACACATAGCACATGTATGAGACATTTTGGCACCATTTTTTGTATGGTGCTTCACACTAAAAAAAAATCAGATTGGCTTCGGTTTCATGTTTTATTTTTAAAAATCAAGTAAAGTAGCCTTAAGCAGTTGGTTTTCATACACATAGCACCAGTATGAGCCATTTTGGTACCAGTTTTTGTACCGGTGCTCCATATATACATAGAATTATTTTTTCATATTTGCTCTCGAGTTCATGTTTTAAAAAAATCATATAACACAGTCTTAAGTAGTTGCTTTTCATAAACATGGGCAGCGGTATCAGTCATTTTGGGCACCGGTATTTGTACATGTACCGGTGCTAGGTACTTAAAATAAAAGGAGCCCAACTTGGTTCCATCTAAACCATTGATTTCTTTTGTTGATTAAGTTTCAACCATTAGTTCTTTGTCTATATAAACAAAATCTAAAACCCTAAATCTAACCCACCATCATTTCCTCTACCTTCTCCCTATCCTCCCCCTCCTCCACCATCTCTCCATCTCTGCCGCCACCTAGCCCCATTTTGAAGGATTCGACGTTAACGATGACCCCCTCTCCGCCCTCCCCACGGTGCATCATCCCTGACTCCATCTCTCAGACCATCCCCAATGCCATCTCCTCTACCCGATATCGCCAATCTCCACCAAAATTGCCTAGTTCAGCTCTGATTTGTGGCCCCTCAGCTCTCAGCGCCACTACCGCGTTGCTCCTCAACCCTTACTTTCGACCTCACCTTCAAGGTTCTGGTTCTTTGATGTTATCTATGTTTTATGGAGATTAGGTTCTAGTGCTTATGATCATTGATGTTAATATATGTTTAGGTCTAATTTGTTTCATGAAATTGTGGGTTGCTATGTATTTTCAGATATATGTAATGAATTTCAAAGCTGTGGTTATGAATTTTCAAGTTTTCTTACATGAAATTCTTGTTATTTTGTGTTTTGTTCGCCCTATTGTTTTTCATGATTGTCTGGGTTTCATGTTCCAGCGGGTGAGTTTATTCTCACGGGCCAAATTTTTTTCATCAACCACCTATTTACTAGCACAGGTACAAACGAGTATAGGCACCTGTATTTTCACGTGTGCCGAAGTAGGGAAGTGATGAAATTTAGATTTTTAGCATCAGTAGTGTATACCAGGGATGGAATCTATATTCAGGTACTGGTATACACTACAGGTGCCTTTGTAACTACGTTTCAGCACCACCATACTTAGACACTGGTATTCCAGAGGTCCAAAATACCGATGCCTATGTACCAAAATACTAGTGTTGTATTGGGTTCTTGCAGTAGTGGTAATTATTGTCCACGGTCATGATTATTAAGCCTTTTTCTCACTATTTACAAACGTGGAATTATTTTAATAACACAAACTCTATACACTATACAACTTGAATCAAAATCATCATATTTTATGATAATAATCAATCTTTGTTCTATAAGGAAAATGACAATAACAACATCACTATTCCCTAACTCTATCCCAACTCTATTTGCAAAAATTGACTTTTGAAATTGACTAGAACTATTTTTGACCATTAATATCTTTAATTGCGTGTGTTTAAAATTGATCAAAAAATAATATTATAAAAATAGATGTTAACACGATTCTAATAATATCACACACGATAATATCTTATATATTACTTGAAATTTACTTTTCTAATTAATAATGTTTGACTAAATGAATTGTGACCAGTGCAAATAGAGGAGAGTGAGTAATAAAATTGCAAAATGGACATGGAATGGATGGAAAACAACATATATTAATTTGTACTAGAAATGCTCCATTCTCCAGTTCTTGTGGATGTTTGAGGATAGCAATTTAATTGAGCACTTGCATTTCAATAATGGCTTGAATGGAGTTTGAGGATCAAAACTACGGTGGTGGTGTAAAACTACGATTATTGCTTCTTCTTCTTTTGGGCTATTGCATATTTTGTGGTGGGCTATTGCACTTGAATTATTCTAACAGTTAGTTGGTTTAGAACAAAATCTTTTGATATATATATATATATATATTTAAACACAAATTTCTAAAAAATTGTTTTAAATATTATCGCATAATAAAATTTGAACCTTTTGTTATTTTTCTGATTATGTGTTTTTTTTTTAATTTTCTTCATTGATATATATATATATATAATTAGATATTTATGGTTTTAAATATATTTTAACAAGTAACGATTGGTTATATATAGTATAGAAATAAAATCAGTAACATATAATCATATTGGTAGGTTATTCTTATACAACTTAGGTTTATCTTAGTCAAAATGAGTTTAATCTATACCAAAACACCAAAACAACAGCACATAAGGCGAAGAATGTATATAAAATTTTGTTTGGGATGAACTAATCTAAACACTATATAGATGTAATGATAGCTGTAATTATCCTTCAATAATTAAAACATTAAATTATTTTTAAAAAAATTAACAAACATTCTAAACATACTAACTTAGTTATACATTTTCTAGATGTATCATGTAATAACTATAATTATAATAAAAATATTTAATGAGAATTTTGTATTGAGCAAATTAATAAGGGTGGAGATGTTAAATTTGGAATCACTTCCAATTACCACCTATGTCTTTTCATTTTGGTATATAGAGCTAAGGAGAAAGGGGGCAAATATATTGCCTTTTGATACAATCTTGTAAAAAATCAAGTTATTACTTGATCATCACCTTTGTAAAGACTCTATCAATTCTTTTGGTTAGGATTGGGGACCCTAATAAATATTCCTCCCATTGATATGGGTTTTTTTAAAAATGAAAATAAATAAAGCAAAGTATGAATATTGAAGCATTGGGCATCTAAAAAGCATAGGAATAAATGAGAAAATGATATATTTTTGGTGAAATTACAAGTTTTTTACTTTTGTTCCATTTTTAAAATTGTTTCTAAATGGTTCCCATATTTTTACGAAATGTTCTTAATTAATTCTCATATATTATTAGCTGGATTAAGCCAGTTAACATTGAGCCAACTTTTTTAATGGTGGTATCATCACTGGGAAGTAAAGAACTTGGAAAGCATAGACGACAAAAGAGGTGGTGATCAGTATGGTTAGATTGGTGGTGCACGTTCTAAACTTGGTGGAGGTAATAGTTGGGAAAAATTGTAAGAAGGAAACTATTATTTTAAAAAAGCATCAATATAACCTCAAAATCATTAAATTATAATTTTTAAAACATCGATAACTGTCAAATGATAGATTAAGTTCATTAAAATGTATTATGTCCGGTAAAGACAATAATTGAGAAAATTTTATAATAATTTGAGACCGTTTTAGAAACATTATGCAAAAACAGGAATGAAACATGTATTATCACCTAAAACTAAGTACTCCCTCCATCCCAGCCC
This sequence comes from Rubia peregrina, assembly GCA_032355705.1. Classification (NCBI taxonomy): domain Eukaryota; kingdom Viridiplantae; phylum Streptophyta; class Magnoliopsida; order Gentianales; family Rubiaceae; genus Rubia; species Rubia peregrina. The sequence continues at coordinate 4,307 of JAULKK010004051.1, forward strand.
AAATTACAGCTCAATCCTTGCACATCATTTGAAAAATATGTTTGACCATTAATATGTCTGACTATGTATAATAATGGAAAATAAAAAGTTACTTTCTAGAAATTACTTGTTACGACGAATTCAATAATATCACATAAACATATTATTTATATATATATATATTCAAATATATAGTCAAAGTTTGATAGAAAATAGTGTGAGTACCTAACAATAATAAAGAATAACAATAATGAGTATTTTGTAAATGGGACACAGAATGCATTGAAAATAAAGAAAAGCATGATTGGAAGAGTTACTAATAAACTTGCTAGTTGCCCAACAACTTATGTAGCCTAACAATGAGATCAACTTCGTCGACACAGAAATCTCCCCTCTTAATATCTGGCTTCAAATAGTTGAGCCATCTTAGCCTGCAACTTTTTCTACACCTATTCAACCCTGCAATGCAAATACGGGACCTTACATACGGTACTCCCTCCTTCCCATTATTTGGTACTCCCTCCGTCTCATTATTTTTTGTCACTATAATTTTTCACGATTTTTAATAATTATGTTTCTGTCAATATGTATAACTATATATAACAATTATGTATTAAAAATTGATTTTAAAATACATGTTAAAATATTTTTATTGTATATATTAACTTATACTCCCTCCGTCCCACAACTATTGGCTCCTTAATTTTTTCAAAGTCAAATTTAATAAATCTTGACCATTAATATAAGTTCATATATATATGATAAAAATATCATATGAGATATTGTTACATTCATCATAACATCTATTTTCTAAATATCAACTTCTGAATTAGTATACGTGGCTAGAGATATTGACGGTCAAAGATGATTATTGGAGATCGTGAACAAGTAAATGAGCCAAAAGTAATGGGACGGAGAGAGTATTAATGATCAAAATTTATTAAATATGATTTTGAAAAAGTAGAGTAGCTAAAAGTAATAAAACGGAGGTATAAATAATAATCGATGTAATGATAGCATGTGAAAAATCAAAAAAAAAAATTTGTATGTGGAGGATTTCTATGTAGGGGTGAAGGACTAAGAGTATATTGACAAGTGTACATGTGGTGCGAAGTCATTAGCCATTTTTATTTTTTCATTTATTTCATAAAATTTAACACTTGTCAATATACTATTGGTCACTCATCCCAAATAGAAAAATCCCCCACATACAAAATTTTCTTTGTGAAAAATATCTTCTTCCCCATTTCATATGAAAAAAATAGCAGTTTTAACATATGACAAATTCAGTATACTTCAAAAATTCCAAATTAAGTGAATATTTTTCAATTTTACTTTCTGGACAAGTTTTATTTTATGTATTTTGTATTTCTCTCCTACTTATTATTATTTACTCAAAAAAATTCCTTTTCATCTATCATTATAATGCGTTCTCCATCCCTCTATTGTTTTCTTATTAGCTTAATTTTATTTTCCTTTTAATGTTTTACGTAAAATTTTAATTAAGATGACAATTATTATTTTGACAAATTATTTGTATTCCCTTCATCCCTCATTTTTGTCCCTTTTTTTACTAATCATAAATATTGATTTCAAATTTTCAGTATCTTACTTAATATATATTTAAAATATTTAAAAATAAGTATTATAAAACTATGCTATGTTACATTCCACCCGACAATGTTGACATTTATGTTTTTATAAATGTTTACTATCTAAACAGCATATCAGTTTTATTTATTGAAAGGGAACTAAAACATAAATTGGGGACAAAGTGAGTATACTATCTCAATAATTTGTAAAAGTGCCTTTTTCATGATCAGATAATAATAGAAATAATAGGTCCCATAACACACAAATTACTTCTTTTTAAATTATGGACAGACTACACCTTTCTAAATATTTTTTCTCTGAGAGAGTTTGATTTGCGCGAGTCTTGAGTTCAAGGGGCGGAATCACAAGACGGCTAGAGCCCACTCCAGCCCCAGCAAAGAAGTAAATTACAATAATATACTGAGACTAATTTTGAAAATAAAAATTTACCAGCTCCCTCTAATACCGGTGAAAATGGTCAAATTAGTTTTTTCCTACCAGCCCCACCATATACATTTCCGGCCTCCGCCGTCCCTATTTGAGTTGTTATTCCTAAAAGGAGATGAGAGTAAAGAAGGTGAGTTTCGTTTACCCGCTCGGTCAGGAACTCGGTGCCACCTGCCTTCGCCATACCTGGCAATGGAGTTTCTTAGAAGCACGTCTTCTTCTTCGGTCCATGCACCTTTTCTCAGTCCACCTGAATGAGTTACGCATGGTGTTGAAGAACAGTGACCAAATGTTTGCAAAAGGCTGGTGCTATATCGGGCCCTGTATTTTACCAGTTACGCCCTAATACATACAGATACATATATTATTCTTAACAAATTTTAGTTTTTTTTGGGTTTGGATTTTGAATGGTTTTATTTATTTTGGAATTGGAGAATTCATTTCTTCCCCTCTTCCTTTCATTTTGGCCGAGCCCCGTCCGGAACCATTTTCGCCGACCACCTGAACACGCCACGTAGCTCCGGCCTCCGCCGTCCAGCACCACCCGCCGGCCACCCTTTAGACAAAAAAAGTTAGTAATCTTCCATTTTTGCATTGTTTTGAACCCATTCTTTGCCGGAGAAGCTGTTTTTCAATAATTTGTGGCTGGGAAATTCACTTTACAACTGGCAAAGCCTGAAAATTGGATTTGGTGTGCCTGGGTTTTTACGGTTTCAATTGTTTGTGTGTGCGGGGTAGGGTTTATTGTTGGTTGTGGGTGGACGGGAGACAGGAGAGGGCGGGGAGTTGGGTGGACCGCTGACGTCGGTCCGATGGTGGGAGACTGGAGGAGTTTTGGTGGTGGACGGAGGGTGGTAGGGATTGGATGGCGGGGGTTTGGTGAGGATGGGAGATCAGGTCGGTGGCCATTATCGTTTCGGCGGACCGGTGGCGGGGACTGGAGAGAGCGACGATGGTGGGATGGAGTGTAGGGTTCAAGCCGGGCGGGGGGAGGGTGGCGTTGTGACAGCGGGCCGGGGAGGGTAGGGTAGTAGGGTTTAGGTTTAGTTTAAATCTAGTCTGTCCACTTGATTTTGAAGATGAAGTGAATTAACACAAATTTGGGGTTCATTTTTTAAAAAAAAGTGTAGGGAAATATTTGTTCTATGACAAATTGGGTGAAATGAGAGTAAAGTGAAATGAAAATTAATTGAAATTGGAAAGAGAAATTGTAATAAATGAAATTAAAATGTAAGAATTAAAATTTTAGGTTTAATATATTGACTGGTTTAAGGGAATTGGGTGTTTAATTCGAAATTAAATTAAATTTTAATGTGGAAATTAATGAATAAGGTGAAATAGAACAATGTGAAAATATTGTAAGGATTTCACTTGAAAAGGTCAAATATTGTTTAAACATAAAGTATTGGAAGAAAATAATAGCAACAAAATGTTTTGAGAAGAAAGATGAAATTTTTAGAAATAATTTGAAATAACATGTGAGTAGAAAAATGTTGTTGCAAAACGTAATTTTAGTCCTACAAAATAATTAATATTTATTTTGGTGGCTAACTGCAATATAATAAATAATGCACTCCATGTAGAAAATATTGCATTTTGCTACGAGTTTGTTGTATGTGTTATATCGTTTGATTATACCGGATTGAGTCTGTAATTTAATGTTTATAACATAGTAGATGAAAATTACTTTAGTCTTATATACATACGTAAATTACATTAGTGTTCTTCTTGTTAGACCATGTCATTAGGAATAGCATAATTTCTTCTTGTAAGTTGAAAATGACATTTAAGATGAAAATTAGTAATTGATGTATATTATTTTACAAATTTGTTCTTCATTTTATATCATTTCATTACACATAATTAAATATGCAGTTTGTAAGTATGTTATTACCTCTCAAATTTAACTTTTCAATTATTTATGTGTCATATGTTTCTCCTATGACTAATTAATTGTTCGGCTAATAATTTACAGATGAGTACTGACGGCAGACCCACGGAGTAACCATTATCACCTGGAACCGCTCCAACAGAAAATATACCGATCAATTTTTCGAAAGTATAAAAAAATAACTTCCACGTATTTAAATTAGCATAATTCTCACTGCTAGAAATTCAATTTAAAACCCACTTCTATAATCAATATAGTCTATACAGCATTCTACTAAATAATATAATACACATACACCCATTTTTTGACATACATAATCAAAGGTCCCAACATTTACCCTTCATGAATTAATAACAACTTATTTAATAAATAATTAATGAACACAATAATAATTAATATTTTATTTATAAACTAATAAAATTACTAATAACGTAATTATGTAATAATTAATAAATAAAAAATAATTTTTAATTACAAGTCATTAAATAAATAATAAAGTTATTATTTAATAGGTAATTATTAGTAATAATAATAACTTGTTAAAATTAGGTAGGCCCCCTAACAATAACGTTAGACTTTATCATGCAATTAAATTACTAATAACAACGTTTCCTTTATTAAATAAATTATTTAATAATAACCTCATTTCTTATCACGAAAGTAAACTAGTGACATATAACTATTAATGACGAAATCTAAAAAATATAAAATCCTATTAATGATGAAATAAACAACTAATAATTATTAACTTTAAACAATTAAATTTAAAAATATTCTACATAAGTGGGCATGCATACAGAATGAAATGTAATATACATACATTTAAGAATATCATAACATATCACATCTATTAATGATGAAATAAATAACTAATAATTCATAACTTTAAACAATTAAATTTAAAAATACCTCATAAGACATAAATTGTATAGTTTATTGACCACCCAAAATGTAGAATAATGTTGTCAAAATTTTTAACAAACATCTGAAATTTACAACCAATTTTATAGAAAATTTTCACCAATTTTTGCAATCAATAACATTAATTAGAGGTAGATAGGAGTTGTGGAATGAGAACAAAAAAAATAAAAAAATCTCGGGGAAGGAGAACTCAGGGTGGAAGCAGATTGAGAACCAACAAGGAAAAGAGCTCTCACAAGATAGGAAGAGAATCGAGCAGGCGAACCGGAACAAAATCTGAAATGTGAACCGGGCTGGAGACCAGAATGCGAACTGGGCCGAACCGGGCGTGCGAACCGAGCGTGTGAACCGGGCGTGTGAACCGGGCGTGCGAACCGAGAGTGTGAACCGGGCGGAAACTAATAGCGAGCGAGCCGACGAAACCAAACGCAGCCCGGATTGCAAACCCGGGCCGAGAACCATACTCGACAACAGACGTGAGTGTGGAGAACCGAGCAAGGGAAGTGAGCGGAAGCATCGAGCGGGGGAGGTGACCGGTGGGCGATAACCGGGATGCGACCGGGAAGAAGCTAGGTGGTGGAACACGGTGAGGGAGAACAAGGGCACGAGCGGATGGAAGCGCACGGGGGAGAAAATGGGGAGGCGACCGGCAGGAAACGAGCGGAGGAGGCCACCAAAATGAAAGACCGGTGAAAACATCCCGCCGAAGTTCGGCCGATGAACAGATCCGCAGAAAATGGCCGGAGATTAGGAATACGACTCTGGCGCCAGAACCTAGATTTTGCCACCACCGTGGAATATGATTCACCTTGTATGGTCTTTTAGGTTCAATGATACAAATGAGGGATATATCATGGATTTTGATTAGCTTTTTAAACCAATTCAATGAGGTATCAAGTCCTCTCTGATTCCAAACCAGCCATTTGAAGTTTTGGGTCTTATTAGACATCAAAGCTGGGGGGTTTGCTTTTTGAGGCTGATCTTAGGTTCATTGTGGTAACATTATTGGAGAGTGTTATTTTCCCAGATTTATCAGTATTTATGTTGAAGAGTTATTTATATTTATAACCCCCGACTTTAGGTTGAAAGTGTCAATATAACCTTGCAATCTCAAAAAATGTCAATTTGACCTTAACTAATTATTGTATGTGTTAATCTAATCCTAACTTTAAAAAAATGTGTGCCAATATATACAAAGTTTCAATTTCGACATTGACCCTCTCAATTCCGACAATGATGAAATAGTGAAATGACTAAAATACCCTTGATCTAGAAGATGAGAACTTTATCCCCATAATACCCCTGCCACCACCCCTGCCCTCGCCAGCCACCATCTC
>JAULKK010004059.1:0-10474 GCA_032355705.1 Rubia peregrina
GAGGTTGCTCCTGCCGCAGTTCATTATAAATTTTTCTGATGGTAAATTTCCCCCCTACAGGTGCTTCAACCATACCTCCATAGTCTGAACCTTCGCCCTGCTTTTTTTTTTCTCCAGATTCTTCATCATCAAAGAAGTACTTTCAGGGAACCTCACATCCAACACCTATTTTCCTCTGATATAGTATGTGTGTACCCATTTTATCAAAATCTATCATATTTTCTTCTCAAGTTCCATAGAACTTTGCTTGAACTTGCTATAGTCCACTCCATCAGTAAGATGATATTAAAACCTCCACACTTTTTTGCCCTTCAGACTCTATTCCAAGCTACTGGAGATTTTCTGGAAACAAAATCACCTCCACACCACAGATAAGACCTACAGATAGCTAAACCTTTTTTCAATTATTAACGATTACTATTAAATTAACGATTAAAAACAATTGAAATAAAACTTTTCTTCAACGAAAATACTACCACTTTTCTTTTGTAAGTTTTAAATTACATAATATATATTTTTGTAAAAATGATCAGCTTTAATGATGTAAAAGAAAATTATTAAAGAACCAATTTCAAAATATAAATATGTAAATTTCTCCAAAGTTTCCATCTCTGGAACCAAACCCTAGTATATGAAAAAATGGAAATCTTGAAAACAACTTTATGAAAAGATTAGAGAAGAGAGCGCGAAAATGTCTTGTTGTTTTGCAGCAGAGTAAGAAATAAGGAAATAATTTGTGATGTCATATATTTATAACTCTTGGTAGGTTTGATTATTATTTTAATAATGCTTTTTTTTTCTTTTCTTTAACTATCCATTTATCCGACAAATTCCAAATGCAACTATTTTAATATAAATCTATGCAGGGGATATAATTTCAAGTCAGTGACAATATTGAAATTATAACATACACTGGGTTTCAATATTTAATCAATAGTTTTTAAATGGACAAAAAGTTTAAGGAATTATTCTTAGGGTATTAATCTTGGAATTTTATTTTCATAATATTCTAAATGTTTTAAACTAATTTTAACTAGAATTTTAATTTGATTTTTCAAGTAAAATACACAATACATACTGTTTTTTCTAACTATTTACAAACACTGCATCTTCATCTTTTTTTAAAAAAAATTAAACCTCCTTATCGGAGAAGGTATTAATTTGATACCCTAAGCCATGTAAAATATAAGAATTGTTGTGTTACAAAAGATGAAGTTAGAGTCCTATTTCTATACAAGCTTGGGTGTTCCCACTTATAGTCTCCACCGCTTGTATTACCTCAAGAGTATATTTAGGACGGTTGTCTTTGTTAATTTGATGAATTACCATAAAAAAATTGTTTGATGTGGTAATTGAATCAATCAACTGATTAATTACAAAAGGATAGTAAAATAATAATGAATTAATGTCTAAGCCTATTTGAGTATGGAAAATAGTCTAGAGATATTTTCTAGGCAGTTTAATCATATCAAGGTCTGGATACAACCAGATTCGATTACAAAATCTGAGTTGAAAGCCGAATTGAATTGTTCTCATTTCTACTTCAAGAGCAGAACCAGCAACAATAGTGTTACCATCATGATTCCTAGAAATCAAACTAATTGCTATCAAATCGAGATCGGATTTTTCCATAAGTTTTTTGTCTAATTGGTGGTATAAGACCTGTTTGTGCCAAATTTATATCAAAGGTATCCAAAGAGAAAGCTGGATTAGCCATTATCGAACATGAAAGAGTTGATGAACAAAAGGTGGTGGATGGAATTATGAGGGCTATTATTTTTTGTACCTTTGCTAGACCAGTTCAATTCTAAATATCAATAACGTACGGTTAAACTGCCTTCTAATGTGCAATACTTTAAGAAATGGAAATAGTTAAAGTTGAAATAATCTTTTTAAGATTTTTTTTTACAAATTTTACATGAAAATGTCAATCTAACACTGCAAAGTCAGAAACTGTCAAAAATAACCCTAACTTTATGATAAAAAAGTGCACTTATGCCTTTTGGCCTATTTCTGGCGTTGAACGAAGGATTTTGATGTTGACCAAGTTTGAAATGATAAAAAATACTCTTACCCCATAAGCTAAAAATTATTTCCCTATTTTACCTCTTTTCTTCATCTTCAAACCCCTCTCTTCCCAACCATTGGTCGCCACCACCGGCTGCTACCTCCGACCACCACAACTACCACTCCTAGCCTCCACAGCCCAAGGCCACCACCTCCCGTCGCCCCTAATTTCACGCACCCTACCACCACAACCCAAGCTATCCTGCCAGTCACAAACCACCACTACCCAACCACCGTCACCCACCACCCCCACTTTCCCGCAACTCACCACCACTACCCAGCTCTCCCGCCATAAACCCTCATCATCCAGCTGCACCGGAGAACCTGACCCTAAACCTATAACTCCCAAAACTGCCCCCGCTACCAGCCACATTTCACTAGTTACCATCGGATATTCTCGTTCCCCAAAACGCTCTCAGCAAAATCTACCTCATCTACCCATCCTCAAATCAAAGCTCCACTTCAACGCAACCGCGGGAAGATTCTCCTACATCATCCCCTCCGTTCGAGAGTTCCAAATCGAACCAGCGTAACCCGCTCAAAACCCTATTGTGACTCATTCCGTAGCTCGAAACCACCGTGACCCGTTCTGGAGCTTCAAACTTTGATTGTCGTGACCCGCTCAAAAACCCTACTACCGTCGAGAGAAGAAGAGCACTGTGACCCACACCACCACTCATTTAATGAGAAGAAGAAAATCCCATGCCACCGCAATTGAGATTAAATAAGAAGGCACCGGAGGAATAAACGCAACAATGAATAAAGAAGAAACAAGAAATAAACACAGCGGGGAACTATGTAGAAAGAATAAATAAGGGTCTACTACGTCTTTTCATATATTCTATTTTTATTACAAGGGTAAAATGGTCATTTCATTACATTCCGGCCAAAATTCCCGTTGACAATAAAGTCAACGACGTCCAAGGTTAGATTGGCATACATCCTAGATTTGGGGGGTATTTTAGTGCTTTCTGACTTTGAAGGATTAGATTAGCACTTTCACCCTAAAATTTGAGTTAAAAACGCACTTACTCTTGTTTTTAATTTATGGGCGAACAACCTTTTATTGGCATGTTCCTAGATTACCGTCTCTATTTAGCTTCCTTTCTCAAATTACAATTCACATCTAATTTAAATATTTTGTCAAAAGATAAAGATCACATTCAATGATATTAATTGTTATATTACATATTTGAAACCTATAAATTACAGTACCTTTAGAGATGGAAACTACCTACTCACATATGTAAGTAAAAATATTTTTAATGTTTTCTTGTATTGTAATTGGCTAGTCATCAATGTTTTAAATGAATAGATAGGGTAGAATTTTACGTTTATAGATTAAAAATATATAAAAATCACAATTTATAGACCTCAAGTTGCTTGCTCAATAAATAAAGCTTAAAGTACAGAAAATTCAAATTAAGATTAGCAACCATTGCCCCAAAAAACTATTGCAGATACTTAACTCATTTTTCACAATCATAAGAAGTGTTGGTACATGTCCAAATCTCCATTCAACAACTGCCTCACCACCTCTACCATTCCTTCTTTCTAATAGGTACTTTGTTCCATACGTGATCTTATATATTGAATTATAATTGTGTCAACGTCAACGTGAGACTCTAACAAGTAAAAGGGTCATACCAAATGGACAGGTTTCATCTAGAAATCAACTTGAATAATGTGACTTGTCCACATAATGGTGTTCAACATATAGGCCACCCATGATGCAGTGCTACCTCACTAGAGAAGTCTATAAATAGGTGAAATTTAATGAGACAAGGTACGCTCACTAAACTGAAGAGAGATCTATTACTTAAGTATCATAACTTCTCCACCGAAATTAATCTAGGGACTTGTTTTAGAAACCTAGCAGGTGAAGAGTTTGCACATGTTCCCTCCTGTTTACTGCCACTATTCAGAAGAATTCAACCTGATCATTGGCACCGTCTATGGGGACCGATCATTTTTTATGTTGTGGTGGTTACCATGAGTGGTTGGAACTGGAAGTAGGAACAACTGTTACATAAACGCACGCCCAGCCGAAGGTGACCCTGAAACAAAAACCCTGAACATAAATTCATCTAGGTAAAAGAAGAAAAAGACGAAAGAGAATCTCCCAAAGCAAAGCATGCAAAAGAGAAATGAGTATTTGTAATATTTCTGGAAGCTAATGGGGAACAAATCTATACGTATGTCAACACAACAAGGGATAAAGAAGAAAGTCGACAAAAATAAGGAGTCGAGCCTCATCGTGAGTTTGAAAAATTATAGAACCTAAGGAATATGGAAGATCCTAAGAGTATTGTGGTGGAAGAAGACATGGAGCACCCCCCGCTAGCAGAGAACTTGCATAACATCTTTGCAATGCCAAAGGATATTAAGCTGCCTCATCACGTGAAATTATATAATGGGACAATAGAAGAAAAAAAGGAAGTCCTACATTATTTCAACAACATACAATTTTGCGATGCACAAATCCAGTTAGTATGCAAAGCCTTTCCCATTTTTCAACAGGGACAATGATCACATGTTGTGATAGCCTAGGAAGAAGCATCCAAACTTGGTCTCAAGTTTTAAATAAATTCTTAGGAAGATTTTATCAAAAGAAAAAGTTCACGAAAGCATTCGCGGACCTGATGAACATTGTGAAATGAACCAGAGAAATCATAACGAAGTACCATGATCTCTTTGTTTATGAAAGCCTACAAGTTCGTGACTTGGCGTACCAATTGTCCTTGGGTGCATTTATGAACAAAATGCGATCAGGATAATTCTACAAGAACTTTTCCGCAAATATGCCAAAAAAACCCAAGAGATCTCTAAAAGTTAGTGGGAAATTTTGTTCGCAAGGAAGCAAACAACAGGAAACTCGAAATCGAACAAGGAGAAAAGAAAACTGGAGAAAGGCACTAGCAAAACAAAGGAGGAACGAAGATGGGAAAAGGAATTTTGTTGGTAAAAGGAGAAGATATAATAATTGGCAATACCACTTATCCTGAGAAATTGTTAACAAGGCCAAGGAAAGAAATATGGAAAAGCAATAAGAATTATTTAGCGAACCTTTCCCAATAAGGGCGCCAACAGACAAGAGGTCAAGGGAATATTATTGTGCCTTTCATAAGGATCATGTCTGATGCAATAAAAGAAACAGATAATTGCAATGACCTCAAAACAAAAATCGAAGATCAGTTTCACCATTATCGTCTGACACAATACAAGAAAGGACAGGAGCACGCGTCTTATAGCAATTTCCAGCTGATCAAGTTGAATAGCTATAGCACCCTTAACGAAGTCGCAACTCAAGAAAAACCAAAAAATGATAGCATCGATAGAGCAATGGTAATGCCCCAGCCCAAAATTGCAGGGACATTATATTACAATGATAAACTCTTAACAATTATTCTTGTCTACAGCGGAAGCGAGAAATAAATGATAAATGCTAATTGCATGATTCAAAATGTGTCTTCAAACGAAATAAATGAAACTAAGTGTGTAGGGCCGTAGTTGTCTTCCACTCTTTATTCGTCACGCTCGTACCTTACCTAGCGCTTTAACCTTTAAAAAATAAAAATAGAAGGGGTGAGCTTTCTCCCGTGAGAGTTCCAAGTTCGCAACCATTTTTGTGATGCAATCGGGATGCTATGCATGCATGCAGTTTTAAGAAAATAATTTTATCCACTTGAAATAGTAACCGGGAAAGCATGTCATGCATGATCAGTCACAAGTAATATCAGATACAAATCATTGCTCACGAAACAATATCAAGCAGTATATCACTTAGCACAATAGTAACATCACATAGAAAAGAATACAAGTCAGGTGGGAGGTTATCGAGGCATTCTAAAATAGCCTTAGAATGGGATCCTGATAATCACTCCACGCTATGCCGAACACGCCAACGACCATCTGACCAACAGGTAAACCAACGTCACTGGTCACGGTAGGGTATATCTCGAGATAACAGACGGAACCTAAAGAAGCCTAACCAAGCAATCAGGTCCAATGTCGACCTCATAGATTGTGGTTATTCAACAGGGTTTTGGAATCCCAGGGCAGGTAGTACAGTAATACAGTTCAGGCTATGGGCGATAAAGTACACCCATAGTAACAGGTAAACAATCAAGAGAAATCCAAGCTATGGTTATAAAATAAACCCATAGTAACAAGTATACAGTAGAAAACAAGTCAGGATATGGGCGATAAGGTATGCCCTCAAGTACACGATCAAGAACAAGATATACATATGCATATGCAATGCAAAAACCGACTCAAGTAATTTATTTGAAATAACGTAATTTGGTAATATAATTAGAAAAATGACTTTAAAACATTTGATTTTGAAACATCGGGAATAAGTTTTAAAACGATTGTAAAATAGCTTTTAGTTTTATTTTCTTGAAAAGGTTTAGAAAATGTTTATGTTTAAAAAAATGGTTTTGATAATATTTAGGAAAGGTAGAAACCCTCACCTTTCTTGCAACTTAAGGAGTATGATTCATGGTGAAACCTACAATTGTGATATAGTACGAACTAATTAAAATTTATTACAAGTTCTACATAACACAAGGAAACCGTAAAACTGATCTGAAATTAAAGGATTCACTGTTGAGTAGTACTCAAGAAAACGGCCATAACTCTCTACACATCATCCCAAAAATTACGAATTTTAAATCCTTAAAACTAGACTTCTATAGATTTCATTTGACAGTTTACACTTTAAATTCCATATGTCGTTACCTCTTAAACAAATTGCTATAACAAAAAATGGAACAAATTAATTAAAACTGACTAGTACTCACGATAACAGTCATAACTCATAACATATTATTCCGAAAACTATGAAATATAAACCCATAGAAATTAGACTCCAATAAATTTCATTAGGTGGTTCACGTACACGATTGACCCTCAAACAATTCACTTTAAGACACATTGGATCGGAAAAATTACTGATGACCAATACTCATGAAAACTATCATATTTAATCACGATTTATTTAGAAAATTATGAAATCAAAACCTTAAGGACTAGACTCAATTATCTTTCATTAGACAGTTCACACATCAAAATCCATGCACGATTGACCCTCAAACAATTCACTTAAACACACACTGGAACCAAAAAAATTTACTGATGACCAGTACCCACGAAAACTATCATATTTAATCAAGATTTATTTAGAAAATTATTAAATTAAACCCTCAAGGACTAAACTCAATTATATTTCATTAGATGGTTCACACATTAAAATCTATACACTATTGGCCCTCAAACAGTTCACTTTAACATGCACTAGAACCTGACAGATTACTAATGACCAGTACCCACCAAAACTGTCATATTTAATCACGATTTATTTAGAAAATTATGAAATTAAACCCTTGAGAACTATACTCATTTTTCTTTCATTAGAAAGTTCACACATTGAAATCCATATACGATTGACCCTCAAATAGTTCACTTTAACACGCACTGGAATTAGTCAGATTACTGGTTGACCATTCCTTACTAAATCGACCATAACTTCCTACTAGGACATCTTTAAAAAATATCATTAGAAAATATATTTTCAATGTCTTTTATTCGGTATATCATACATAAATTTTAATTACTTACTTCCCGTTCAAATCTTTAGTACAACATGATTACAGAACTAAAATCAAAACTGAAAAATATATATACTATTGCACACACATCACTCATAATTTCATACGAAGTTTCCTACGTTAGTAACCTACTCATGCCTTGTTAAAGATTAAGAATATACTTACGATTCGTTTAGGGATCCAAGAACCAATTCAAAAAGCTCCAACAATCGCCTTGCCTCCTTCTAGTTTCGGTGGAAGCAACAACTTGCTCTAGGGGCTCCCTCCAATGCTCCTACGTTCTTCACTTGATCGTTGCAGTATTGTTTGGTGTGGTTGTTTATGGTGAAGAGGGGGATTCTCGTGTACAAAAAGGTTAGGGTAAGGTCTCCTTGATCTTAATTATTATGAACTTCCAATCAAGAGCCACTCTACCGCCGGAATCTGATGTCGTGAAGAAAACGAAAAAAGGCAGAAAGATTGTCACCCTGTGTACATTCCAACCGAGAACAGGTTAAGGCTAATAAGGTTGGTGAATGGCTGGAATGATGGGAAGAGTGAGTCTTTATCTTCGCCAATAATTTTAAGCAAGGTATAAAGAGGTGGAAGGTAGAGTTTTAGTATGATTTTTTCTCGTTAATCAAGGTTGTTAAATTCAAAATCCTTATTTCCAGCTTCTTTAGTTCGGTCTCTCATTTCTCTTTTCTTTTTTTATTGTTTCTAATATTAATAATATTTTAATCCTCAAAATATGTATCATTCTAAATTCACCTGACAGGAAATAAATTATTGATAAAAGGTTTCTTGTTTAAAATGAAGCAAAATTCTCGGGTCTCACAATAAGAGGTGAACATGATGGATGGAAGCATAGACAAAATAATTTAGTCCATCCATGAGTCAACAAAATTGATGTCTAACAATTCTTGGAAAGCAAGGGTGAGATATATCACTCCTTCTGAACCAGTAGATAAAAGACTCTGCAAGTACGAAATCATCACATTTAGCTAACATGACACAGTGCCGAAAGAACCGCCACACAATGTTCCACTAGTAATACAGGCAAAGATAGGCAACTCCACGGTACATAGATTCTTCTCCAATGATGGAAGCGCAATGGAGATATTGTTCATAGATTGCTTCGAAAAGTTATGTTTTAAGCGAACGGATCTCAAGAAATCAACAACTTCGTTGGTAAAGTTCAACGGAAAGTCTGAGATGTCTCTGGGAAACATAAAACTACCAGTTACCATTGGAGAAGAGAACAAAAAATGCACAATTCTGTGTGATTTCATAGTCATGAATGCCTCTAGTCCATTCAATGCCATTATAGGAAGACTATGGATGGATGTAACAAAAGCGATATGGTTCTCCTACCACCTAGTTATAAATTTCCCTATGGCAACTAGAGTAGCAACAAATAGAGAGAACTAGCAATCAGTCAGACAATGCAATGTTATAATAACGAGAACGACACTAATAGAGAAAACCAGTGGATGGTTAACACGATCAACAAGGGACAACTAACACCCTAAAGTTGATTTTGGAGAGGAGGTTGGGCTCTTCGGCCCCGGTGGCGAAGACCACACCCAAGAAGTTATAATTGAGAATTTTACCTTAATCGTGACATTGACAAAGTCAAAGGATGTGTTCACTTGGTCCGTACACGACATAGGAGGGGTAAACCCCACCATCGCAACATACTCTCTCAATAAATACCCAACCGTGAAACCTGTTATACAAAAGTAGAGAATCTTTGCACAAGATTGACAACAAGCAATCGAATAGAAGGTGCAAACTCTAGTGCATATAGAAACATTGAAAGAAGTTATTTATCCAACATGGTTGGAAAACTCAGTTATGGTAAAGAAAGTGAAAGCATGATGGAAAATATATATTGACTACACAAACTTGAATGAACACTGGCTAAAAGATTGCTGCCCACGTGATCTCGGGATGAAGCCATACTTTTAGAACGCGTACAAAGGATATCATAAAATATTGATGAACCCAAAAGACATGGAAGAAACAACCTTTATTACGAGCTTTAGGCATTCTACAACGTGAAAATGTCGTCCAACCTAAAGAATGTTGGGGCGACATATCAGCAAACAGTTTATAAGGCATTCAGACACCAAAAAGGTAAAAACATAGGAATCTATGTTGATGACATAGTAGTTAAAAGAAGATTGATAAGCCAGTTCGCGAACGAATGGGAAGAGGCTCTGATCCTACATGCAATCAAGATGAAACTAAACCCAAAGAAGTGCACCATTGGGGAAGGGCTGGGAAGTTTCTAGAATATAAAGTGTCCTCAGTAGGGATTGAAGCCCATCCATAGATAATATGAGTTATACAAGTGTTACCCCCACATCACTCGATGAAAGATGTACATATTTTAACTGGTTTGTTAGCTGTGTTAAATCGATTAGTCTTAAAAGTAGTTGAGAAGTATATGCCCATCTTTGATATTTTGCAAAGATTCGATAAGTTGAATTGAAATTATGATTGTCAGAAGGCATGTGATGATTTGGGGAAAAAGTTATGAAGGCTACCACTACTTGCAGCTCCAAAGATATGCGAACCACTGTACTCATACCTAGAGGTGCCAAGTGATGCAATCAGTTCGATTATGGTCCGTCAAGAATAGATACATATAAGCAAATTCGACTGTACTTCATTAATCATAGGTTGCAAGGAGCAAAAAAAAGTACTTCATCCGTCCCAGCCTAAATTGCATAGTTGCTTTTCAGACACTATTCTCCATCAAAGTTTGGCCTCATATTTGAATAGATATATGAGCAACAATATTATCATAT
>JAULKK010004080.1:0-10473 GCA_032355705.1 Rubia peregrina
CGCTAATTTATTAGTGATATGTGAACTCTACACATGTAAATAAAAAATAAGAGCAAAATATAAAAACTAAGCCTATTATTTTCTAAAAGTGTCAATCTAACCCTGTAACATTTGAAAGTGTCATTCTAATCCTAAGTTTTTCAGCACATGTGCCGATATGACTTTTTCGCATTATTCCGTGGCTAATTTGATATTTTCCGGTATTGGCCAAACCTAAAAAGACTACAATACCCCTAGGGTTCTTCTTCATCACTCCACAGTTGCTCCACTACCGCCGCCGCTCCGCCACCATCGCCACCGGAATCGGGAGTTTCGCCAAAATATGGATTCACCACCTCCACTACCTCACCGCCTCAATCCTCCGCCCAGACCTGCCGCTTTCCCTCAGCCAAACCCGCCACTGCCCCACCCTTACCCACCGCTGCCCAGAGACCGTACCCAGATCCCACCCTTACCCGCCGCACCCCAAACCCTAGAAACACCACCACCATCTACCGTCCTCCTCAGCCAGCCCGCCGACCACCATCACCGACTAGCACCACCGCAACCACCCGTCGTTCATCATGTAACCCTCCGCCGCTTGCCACCACCCGCAAACCTACGCTGCAACCCACCACCCACAACCCCTCAATTCTCACTGCCACCACCCGCTCGATTCTCACCGCAATCACATGTTCACCGTTGTTGCTTCCAATTCACCGCCACCACCCAATTCACCGTCGAGCTCGACGCGAAGGTGTCCGTGAAAAATGGTGATCGAACAGAACGTCGTTGAAAACCTCATCGACGTGGGTATTCTGTGGTGGAGCGATGTGAACCGATTGTGTTGGAGTGAAACCTGGGTGCAGTGGGAATGGCGTGCGACGGTAGGAGTGGAACGACGGTGGATAGGAGTGGCGGAGGAGAGCAAAATCGGGCTGGGGGTGATTTGAGGTGTAAAAACTTAGGGGGAAATAGGGTTAGATTGGGGTTTAATTCCTGAGGGTAAAATAGTTATTTTATTGAATTCCAACCAATTTTAGGTTGTCAGGGTTAGATTGGTACTTTCGTCCAAAATTTAAGGTTAGATTTGTGCTTTCAAATTTTCCATGATTAGATTGCCACTTTCGACCAAAACATAATATTATTTTAACACTTAAATCTAACAATAGTGTAAAAATTGCATAAAATGAATGGCGAGCCAATGAATGGTACTTATCCCAAGCACCATATAATAGATATTGTTTACTTGGTGTTGTCAACCGGGGATATTGAAGTCATTTTGACTAATCTAAAGCCAAGTTATCTAAAAATAGCATACTATAATATGTTATCATTTTAATTCTTTACTATATGATCATTCATAACTTGTTAAAAATATATAACTTCTAAAGAATATATTTAAAACCGTAAATATCTCATACTATACATACATATATACATATATATATATATATCACTAAAGAAAATCCAAATAATAACATAATTTGAAATAACAAAATGTTTGAATTTTTTTATACAATGATAGAAATATGTATACATATTATTTATTTATTATATATAACAAAGTCTTATTTTAGACCGACTAATTGTTAATTGAGAACATTTTGTAATTAGTGAGACTAATTAGATCATTTGATATTTACTTTTATTTATAACAATGAGATACATATAATTATGATAACATTTTAAAATTAATCTCAGCATATAAATAATTACTTTAAAAAAATTGATTGAAATATTATAAAAAAATAATCAGTTTTATCCCCAAGCACCATATAATAGATACTGTTTACATCATGAAATTTATCAAAGAGGACCTTTTCTTGTCTTTCTATAAGAAACCACCTGCTACACTGTCTCAGGATGATCATTTTTGGGTAATTAATGGTTTCATCCCTAAACTTAATAACCCGAGGAAACCTAGGATTAGTTTGGTAAGCTGGAATAGACCTGCTGGTAGTTTCAAAATTAATGTAGATGCTTCTTAGTGTAAAGGAAAACGGTGTTGTGGAATTGGAGTCATCATTAGGGATAATCAGGGATCATTCATAACTGCACACACATGTTCTGTCATGGCTATTTCTTGCTTCCATGCTGAACTTCTTGCTGTCCAAAAGGGTCTCCAACCGGCGGCCAGTTTGGACACAAACCAGCTCATCATGGAAACATATAATATACAATTTTTTCATTGCATCAGGGACCCATACAAAGCTCCATGGCAACACTTTGAAATTGCATACACATTGCATAAATCCCTTGAGGAACAACAAATCACTCATACATTGAGAGAGGGAAACAAGATTGCTGATGCATTAGCAAAACAGGTTAACAAAAACATTCTTGAGTCAAACACTCTCACATATGCTGATTTAAATCAAAGAATAAGAGGTCTACTGCATCTTGATAGATTGAATGTACCCAATATAAGAGTACGGGGAATGGATACTGCTGATAGGGGCCTTTTTGCAGAGCGGTGTGACTGAAATCGAAGGAAGAGATGCAAGCAATGAGGCCACCGAGATGCCAGAGAACGGAGTAGAGGAACAACCAAATCAGGTGCTACGAAAGGAAACGAAGAAAGACACTCAGAAGGTGAAGAAACAAAACATGGAAAAGCAGCAACATGAGTGCAGAACTGGTGCACTACACCACTCTGGAATTAGGAAATCAACCCTACACTTTCGGAGGAGTTTTGTTTATAATCATGGGTACCGTTTGGAAATCTGGCCAGGTTCAGCATTCACACGAGGGGTGGAGATGCAAACACTGGAATCATTTCCAAACTTTACCTATGACTTCCAATTCTTTTGGTTTAGAAAAGGCAATTACTTTGCCGATAGTCTACCCAAGGTTGAAAGTTTAGGGTTATGCTCACCTAAACTACATTGTAAAAACTCTATCAATTCTTTTGGTAAGACTTGGGGACCCTAATAAAAATCCCTCCCATTAATATGGGTTTAATTTTTTTAAAAATAGATACTGGTTACTTGGTGCTGTCAACCGAGGGTATTGAAGTCATTTTGACTAATCTAAAGCCAAGTTATCTAAAAATAACATACTAATATTATAATATGTTACTATTTTAATTCTTTACTATATATGATCAATCATAACTTGTTAAAATGTATAACTTCCAAAGATATATTTGAAGCCATAAATATCTCATACTATACTATGCATACATACATACATATATTTATATACTCCTTCCGTCCCGCCAGTTTTGGCCTTTTTTTGTCAATTTTCTCGGACCATGTTTGACAATCAATAACTTTATTATATAGACTCTAATATCATCATGTGAGATATTGTTAGACTCCTATGTTTACGTAGTTTCTAAATATCAAATTTTAATGTACCATTAATATCCTCAATTAATGTTATTAATGATCAAACATGGTCTTAGAAAGTTGACAAAAAAATAGACCAAAACTGGTGGGACGGGGGTAGTAGGTTGATCAGGTCTTCATCTTTTGCATTATTTTCTTCATTATGGGATGATGGGGGTTGGGTAAACACTTGGCTAGTAGGTTTCCATTTCACAGTAGATTTGTCTTTTGGATGTTTAATCCTACAGTTAACTGAATGGCCTAGCTTAAAAGTACAGTAGGCATACTCAATAGGGAATTTTTTTTTTATCATCAACAGATCCTAGCCTTAGAGCATGTGCAATGGGGGTTTTAAAGTTGGTTGAATTAAAAATTGGGACCGAATGAGGATAATTATCACCACAAGTGGGGCTTGAAAGTGGTTGGAATGAATTCCAACCACGGGCCCAGGTTCTCATTTGAGAACCGCCCCAATTCTGCCAAAATGACAGAGGTCACATGGCCTAACAGAATGACAAAATGGCAAAATGTCCTCGCAGGCCATTTGCTTTGGCTGCATGTGCCACGTGGCGCCCTTTGGTTGGGCCACATGGTGCACCCCACTCCTTTTTTCCTTTTTAATGCTAATTGGGGCACGTGACCCAGTCTAGTGGTGTCACGTGTGCCAACAAATTTTTTAAATTTTTATAAAAAATTAACTTTAAAAAAAATTTAAAAAACAAAAAATTGGAAAAAAAATTGCCAAAAAATATGATACTCCCTCTGTCCCAGCCTAAATAGCAGGGCAATCATTATCACGCCGTTCAAGAAACATGTTTGACCATTAATATCTCCACTTACGTATAATTTCGGTAATTTTTTTTGATATTTAGAAACTACTTGTTACGACGAATTGAACAATACCACATATGATAATATTGTTGCTCATATATCTATTCAAATATGAGTCCAAACTTTGATAGAGAATAGTGTCTGAAAAACAACTATGCTATTTAGGCTGAGACAGAGTATTTATTTTTTAAAATCTAAATGAATTTTTGGATTTTTTTAAAAGTCAAAATTACATTCTTTAAAAAAATAGTTTATTTTGTTTAATGATAATTTATAAATTAAATTTTAAAAAGTGAAATTAATTTCAAAAATGAGATTTCAAAAAACAAAATTCAATTTAATAATTAAAGGTGTATTATTAAATAACTCATTAAATTTTTTTGTTAGGTAAATGTATTTAAATTAATTATTAAAGGTAGAATTAATGAGTAGGATAGAGAGAATCAAGTGGGGTTCATGGAGTGGTTTCTAAGTGGTTTGAACCATCGTGGAGAAAAAATGGAGTGATTTAGTTGTGGTTTGAATTGCTGAGATGGAGGAGAGAGATTGATTATTTAATTAATTGAAACCACAAGAGTGTGCTGAGAGTATATTTACCATTGTACACGGTCTTGTAACCTGGTGTAGTTTGCTAAGTAAATTAACTTCTACCAAAATTTTATAGCTGAAGGCCTAGTCATAGCTTCACTAGCAGCATCATTTTACATAATAATTGCCTATCAGGTTTCCTATTGATTGTATAGAAGTTGTATTATAGAAATAAAGTAGAGCATCTCAGATAGTAACCCATACCGGAATGATTGACGGCTCTGAGTGTGAGGTAAAATCTGGAGTCCTTAAGACTTTCATAAGAACTCCATTCAAAATCCATCCCTCATTTATCCAACACCTCTAAAAATCCTCGACCTGCTCAAATTTGATTAAAATGTGTTTGAAATATAGCGAGCCGATCTGGAAGTTTTCCTTGAAACCAACGGTTTTGAAAACAATCTGTAACTACTCCATTGTCGGTCTTCCTCATAGGAATTTGCCAATTAGTGCATTGTTGTAATGCTCCAATAACAGTTGGACTTCTTGAGCAGAGTAGATGCAAGCAATCTCTTCCTTGTGCTCTGTAATCGGGTTGACATTTGAGGTTTTTGGTAGCTTCTGGGTAAGTGGAGGAAGACAGGATTTGAGGATTTGTAAAACCAATTAATTTCCACTATTGTTTATGGGCAGTGGGTCGGCCATTGCCGAAGTAAGATTCTGGTGAAAAAAGTTTACGTTATTAGGGAAACGAAAAGGAAAGTTAGAGAGAAGTTTAGAAAGAAAATGTTGAGCATTAGATATTAGAAGGGGAAGTTATTAGATTCTTATGCTGTCGATTTTAGTGAGTAATTAGCTATAGGATTGGTTGATCTAAGAAAATACTGTAGTGACCAACATGTTGAGGGGTTGCTTTCGTGCAATGAAAATGCCTATTTTGATATAATTTGTCCAATTTATGCTAATTTACGTGAAATTGCGAATGGGGATTGCGAGACTAGGGTTAGGGGAATTGACATCCCGATTAGCCAATGGACTATGAATAAGCTATTAGACTGCCAATACCTACACCCGCAATGTGTTTTTTCAAAGGATTTATATGGCCCATTGGATGATGTGTACCATAGGAGAAGTGGCCGCTAGAAGTTGATCACCTCTACACTGACCCCGTGAGTTGTAGTGAGAGGTATTTCCAAAGTAATAGATTCAAATTTATGCTAATTTACGTGAAATTGCGAATGGGGATTGCGATACTAGGGTTAGGGAATTGACATCCCGATTAGCCAATGGACTATGAATAAGCTATTAGACTGCTAATACCTACACCCGCAATGTGTTTTTTCGAAGGATTTATATGGCCCGTTGGATGATATGTACCATAGGAGAAGTGGCCGCTAGAAGTTGATCACCCCTACACTGACCCCGTGTGTTGTAGTGAGAGGTATTTCCAAAGTAATAGATTGGTTTTAGGAAATCTAGAAACCTTTGACCTAACCCTTTTAACTATAAACCAATGTATTACGTATGAGAACATGGCTAGGAGTTTGGTCCCCTAGGGCAGACACGTTACTGAGCCTAACTACCCCACCCTTATGTTATTCTATTAAATAATCGAGGGTAGGAAAATCAATCTCAGAGAAGTTATTTTTAGGCATATGTTGCACCTTGCAACTTCGAAGAAGGTGTTAAAGAGCCTACCATATTGGAGTTTTATAACTCTCATTTTGAAGAGTGTTAAGGGGTTGATTTTACAAGGGGAGGGAAAAGGGCTAACGTATTTTGGCAAAAGGTATTTCAAGAAGAAAGGTTGGGTGTTGCGCGAATGTGAGTTGTTTTTTCAGACCACGAAAGCTCCTAAGGCGAGTAAGAGACCACGAATTGAGGAAGGTTAGTCACAATCCAGTTTACGTCAATTTTATTTATATATTGCTGGTTTTATTTATGTTTTCTCTATTGTTTTAATACTTCATTACTTGTTTATTATATTTTAAAGGTACATAAAAAGTTTACTTGAAAGGATTCAAGGATTGCTACAAATGGATGCGCGAGGAATTTTCCGCCACGAAGGAGAAGATTAGGTTTATGGGAAAATGTCAAAGAGCTTATGAGCAGCACCTCGCATCAACCTCTCAACCTAGAATCAATCGATCAACTTCGACTGTAAACATTGAAGATATAGATGAATGAAATTTATGAATTATGGATTTCTAGTACTATACTTTATTGTTGAATTTGATTAATTGGAGATTAATGTTGAATTTGAAGGATTCCAAACATTATTTCCAAATCTCTTTTCTAATTTTTTTCTAATGCTATGCTAGTTAAAAATTTTAAGGATTTTTTTATCAATAATGTTAATACTAGAAGCTTGTGAATAAAAAAAAGTGCATAACTGGACGAATGACATAAACTACACTTGAAATGGAACTACTTATTATCTATGCTCATTTTTTCTGATCACCACCTTCTTCGATCTCTATTTTCTACGTGTGATCTTCCCCTTACCATCAACCCAGATACCCTAGTCATGGTCACTATATCCCAGGAAACTGTGTAGACTCCGATCATCCTCCTTGAGCTAAATAACTTCTTCAAATCTATAACTGAGAGTATGTTGCCCGAAGCCATTTACATCCTCTAACTCATTTCCTTGAACAAAGGCCCATTTTCCTTTAACAACAATCTCCCACCTAGGATAAACAAGACCCTTAACATAGAAAATCTGGTGTGCTTGAGATGCCAGTATGAAAAGATCTTCCTTCTAGACAACCCAATTTCTATCGACCAGGGTGAAGCCCAAATCCTTGGTGCGCTGTCCATTATCATTATCCACCCAATGACATTGAAACATAGGGACACATATAATAACATAGTCAAGCTTCCAAATTTATGAAATTGTGCCAAAGTAGCACTTTAGGGCATACATGGGATTGTCGTCACCCCCACTTCTACCATACAATGCTTCAGACACAAGAGACACTCCACTATTTTGAGTGATAATCTTATCATCCATTGATTTCATGGAAAACGTAAAGCCATTGATGTCGTAGCAGCCACAGGAAAGAAAAATCCCCAATGGTCTACGAGCTAACCATATAACTTTCGTTAGATGTTTACCGACATCTATGTGATCTCGCAACCATGATGCAAATGTCCTAGTGTGCAATTAGAGGAACTGGAACCCAATGAAATTAGGGTGGCCCACTTGTATGGAATCCATATGAATCTCGATGTATGGAACTACATCCTTGTGGTTGCATTGAACATAAAGATGGACAACACATAAATTTTCCGCACTCGGGCTAAATAGTTTCCCCTGTCTAACCCCTACACCGTCCAACCTCTCTTTATGTCTACCGATTGGAAGACCAACAGATTCAACTTCCTTCATATAATCAATGCAAAACTCAATGGCCTCTTGGGTCACGTATCGCAGCACCATCCTTGCATCTGGCCTGCACCTATTTTTCACAAAGTGCTTGAAGATTTTCATATACCTCTTGAACAGATAAATCCATCTTAAAAAATCAAACCACATAACTTTATATCTCACACCCAATGGACGATCAAGTGAACCATAATGTCAAAAACTAAGGAAGAGAAATACATTTCCATCTGACACAAAACTTCAACAATCATTACTTGCAACCTATCCAACTTTGAAACACTAATAATTTTGTGACAATTGGATTTGAAAAACAAATAAATCTTTGTAATTCACAAGCTTACGTGGGAAGGTAATGTAGATCGAATGGAAATGGCATTCAATTCCTGCATCAAGTTGTGACAATCGTGTGATTTTAACCCACCTTACCTCAAATCCTCGACTGACAAACAAGTGCCGATGTTGGACGAGTACTACTTGGCAGTTTCACACTACTAAGGGGCTCACAATAAGATTTCTTCTCCGATTGCAACGTTGAATAGCAAGCAGGGGGAAAATAACAATCATCAATGGTACTCACCGGCCCTAGATATTTCCGAATACCCAACTCAACAAAATCTAGCCTATCCCTCATTCCGTCATTTTCTTCCCAGGCGTATTTAAAAAATGTCCCAACTAAAGAATCACACACATTCTTCTCAATGTGCATGACGTCCATACAATGTCTAACATCCGAGTACTCCCAATAAGGTAGGTTAAAAAAATTGAGCATTTCTTCTAACTTCCACCAACAATAGTTTTTTTCTTCTTTTTCTTGCAATTATTGCACAAATTCTTAACACGTTCACAAATCTACGTACCTGTTTGTGGCACCAGGGATCCCCTTGCCTCAAATTTCCCATTGAACCTTTTTTTGCTTATCGCCAAGGGTGCCCTCCAGGAAGAAACCTCATGTGGCGCTGATAAATGATCTTACAACGGTGTTTTAATTGAAAAAGAATCAGTGTCCGTCTCACAGACATAACAGGCTAACTGGTTTTTCACAGAATAACAGTAAAAAATTACATATGTAGGAAAATCTTTAATTGTGCAAAATAACAATGCTTTAAGAGTGAAGAAATCTTCAACCAAACCATCTTACATTGGAACACCATCTTTGAAAAGAGTTAACAAATTCTCCACTAGTGGAGCAAGAAACACATCAATATCATTACTCGATTACTTTGGGCCTGATATTATCAAAGACAACAACACATACTTAAGTTTCATGGTTAACCAAAGTGAAATGTTGTAAATGACCAACATAACAGGCCAAGAGCTATATATGCTACTCATATTACCAAAAGGATTCATACAGTCTGTACACAATCCTAACCTCAAATGCCAAGACTCTTTACCAAATTCATGGTATAGAGAATTGACTTTCTTCCATTACTCATCACCCTCATCTGCCGGTCGGAACCTATCCCCGTGCCAACGTAACAACTTTGTATATTCCCCACATGGATACACCTTGTTCAAACGAGGAATGATCAGGAGGGATCATAACACTTTTGGCTGTCTTTTTCTTTGATTTCAATGGAACTTTCTCACCCACCGCAATCCCACCCCTATTCAACTTGTACTGAGACTCGCCGCATACCTGACAACTGTCTCGATCTGTATCTACTTCCCCCATATACAACATATATACAATCGTTTGGGCATGCATCTATTTTTTCCTATTTCAATCCGATCGGGCATAGTATTATTTTCAGCATACGACCTATAAGCATTACATCACCATCGGTAAGAAAATATCTAAACAACTCGAGAGCCTCGATCATCGACTTATCTGTCCAACCTTTGACTTTAAGTTCATTATCAGTAGAGTAGCACTCAAAACTGAGTGTTTCGAACCATTGTACAAAGGCGTCTCTTTGTCATCAATCAAAGTTTGTAATGACTCGGGTTTATCTTTGAATTACATTGCAATATCTTTCACCATTTCATCAAACTCCACGTTGCCATCTAATTCATCACCCACCATTGTGTCCTCCAATTCATTTGTTTTAGAGGCTTTCACAACTTCCACATGCCATACCAAAAGAGTGTAGCTTGTTTTGAACCCTCTCATTATGAGATGTTGTCGCAACTTCTTCCTCCCTAAATACGCATCATTTCTAAAATTCTTACTCGGGCATCGTGCCTGTGAAGAACCTTTTTTAGAAGCATGTTCAAATGCAAGCAAAATAAATGATTCAACCAATGACAAGTACTCAGGTGATTTTCTAAGATCATTATTAATGAGTTCATCTCGGTCCATTATCCTTAAAGTCATTTACAATGCAACACATGAGGATCCATTCAACAATAATCATAACCCTAGCTAATCTCAAACCCTAATTAAAAATATAGATATAAAGCACTAAATACACC
>JAULKK010004091.1:0-10473 GCA_032355705.1 Rubia peregrina
CAAAAAACATGCCATTTTGACACTAGTTGCTCTGGTGTTACTGGGGAAATCAGGGGGTAAGAAACGACAATCACATCGGGCAGCTAGAAAGGAGAAGAAAGGAAAAGAGAAAGAGCTTGGGGAAAATTTGGAGGAACATCTGAATGATGATTTTAAGCTGGATGTGGATATGATAGTAGCTGATTTGGGTGAACAGATGGGAATGCATAAATAAGGGGAAATGTTAAGTAACACACCTAGGGGATCTGTTGAGGGGAATCAGAATGAGGAATCCATTAGATCGGATTTGGGGATAAAATTGTTAAGGGGAAAAAAGGGGAGGGATTTCCGAAATTGGAAACTAGGAAGGAAACATATTGATGGAAGTGGAAGCAAGTAGTACAGTTAGGAAGCTGAGATGGGCTGATAGAGTTGAGGATGGAACCAAACAATGGGCTAAACTATTTGAGGATCGCACTATGGATGAGGTAAAATACTCCCCCCTATTGAGATTGAAGGTGTTAATTTGGGTAAAATCCCAATGGCAGAGGTAAATGATAGTATTAAACAATTAGAATCAACAATAGTGTGTAGATTTCTGGGTAATTTCCCCCCATTTAAAGTAGTGGAAAGATATTTCAGTAGAATTTGGAAGAATACAATTTAGAGGATTTGGAAGGTTAGGAATGGAGTTTTTTATGGTTAAATTACAGCTTAAAGAGCAAAGGGATTAAGCTGTAGAGACTGGTATAATTTTGTTTAATAACAAGGCTGAATAATTTATGAATGGACTAAGAATAATGAAGTGGCTAATCCTGAATAAGTCCCAGTTTGGATTCAAATGCCAAACTTACCAATGGTGGATTGGAAGCCTAATATATTCAGTAGGATTGTCAATGTGGTGGGCAAGCCTCTTAAGCTAAACAGAGCTACAAAGGAGATTGATAGACTGGACTATACAATGCTGGTGGAGGTTAAGATCAGTGAGACAATTCCAAAAACTATTACATATATTGATAAGAATGATACTGTCCAAAACTAGGAAATCTGTTTTGAATAGTTACCTGTATGTTGTGGGAAATGTTCTTTGCTTGGCCATATGACTGAGCTGTGTAAGAAGAAGGAGCCGAAGCTAGTCCCTACAAAACAAGTGGTGTAACATGTTTGTGTTCCTAAACTTGGGAAAGAAATGGCGAGGAAGGTGAATACTGATGTAGACAAAATGAAGGGAAATTAAGGGAAGGAGAGTAGATTGAACATAGAAGTATCAAAAACCAACGATGGAGTGGGTTTGGTGAACATGAAAACGGGGGAAATTGGGGAATGCAGTACCTCAAGGTATGATTTGTTGGGAGATCCACCTGATGATGAATGATAATTTTTTACTATGCAACATTAGGGGTGTAAATAGAAAAGAAAAGAAAAAATGTAGATATTTTATGATTAAAATTAGGGTGATTTTTGTGGCTTTATTAGAAACAAAGATTCAAAAAGAAAAAGAAACGGAGGTCTGGAGAAGCATTAGGTTAAACTAGAGATTAGAGACAAATAAGAAGCAAGCAAGGGGAAGAAGAATATGGTTGGGATGAAAGGAAGATATTTTTCATGTGATTGAAATTAGGAAAACTGAGCAGATGGTCGATATGAAGCTTAAATTGGCAGATCTAAAGAAAGAATGTTATGTGACAGTAGCTTTTGGTTTGAATGATATGGAGGGAAAAAGGAACTATGGAAACAATTGTAGTGTCTAGAAAATGGAAGTGATACACCATGGATTATTGTAGGGGATTATAATGCCCTTCTAGAGCTGGAAGACATAATAGGAGGGAACTCCGTGACAAATACAAAAGTTGAAGATTTTTAGGAAATGATTATGAAGTTGAAGCTGATGGAGTTAAAGACATTTGGGCCAAAGTTTACATGGGATAACAAAAGGAAGACCGGGGAGAGAGTGATGAGCAAAATAGATAGAGCATTGGTTAGTATTAAGTGGGTGGAGGAGTTAAAAATTCATTATGTACTGTGGTTATAAATGGAGTATCAGATCATTTTCCTGTACTAATTAAAGTAAGGAAAGTGTGGAAGAAGCAGGATAAGCATTTAAAGTTTTTTAACTTGTGGACAGTCAGATCAGTTTAGGAATATAGTGCAGGTTGTATAGCAGAAGAAGGAAGGAGTAAGATAAATGAATGAACTGTGGAAAATCTTAAAAGGGTAGAAAACCCTTTATCAGAGCTAAATAAAAGGTGTCGCTTTGAAATAGAAAAAGGGCAGTAGCAACAAGACATGAGTGGAGTAAAGCTTGGGAAGATTTACATACAAATCTTGGAAATGTGGCTAAGCAGGAAGCAGAAATGGAGAAAAGGTTGCAGGCTAGGATAATGGAGGAGGCTGAGTATAAGTATCTGAAGCAATTAATAAGTTACAATGGAAGATGGAAGGAGATAGGCCAACAAATATTTTTATGCCAAATTGAAATAAAGACAGTATCAAAATCAAATTATTAGGCTGAGGAAGGGAGAAGTTGAATTGGAGGGGGAAAGAGCTGGTGATAATTTGATCTTAGTCTTTAAAAGTCAAGAATGAGAGAGTAGATGAGTTAAAGGAGTTTTACTAGAAGATGCTTCAGTAGGAGGAGAAGTGCTAACAGTACAACATCAGATGAAGCTAAATGAAAATGTGACTGAAAGGGAAATCCTGATTGCATTGAAAGGAATTAATTCAAGCAAGAGCCCAGGTTTTGAGGGCTATAGTAGCAAGTTCTTTAAGGATATATGGGATATAATTGGTGGTGATTTAATGGTTGTAGTAAGGAGTTTTTTTTTGCAGGATAGGAGATACCAAAAAGAGTTCAGCAGAGCTGTGATAGCATTAATACCAAAAGTTACTCAACCTCAAAATGTAGGTGATTTAGGGTGCCCTTTTGTGTGGAGTCCTCCAATTTCTGTTTAGCATTGCATGGGGCTTATACTGAAAATTTTCAAAGGAGGACATGCGTGAAGCAAGGGGATCCCTTGTCTCCATTACTTTAATTTTTTATTTTATTTTTATGGAGTTCTTGACCCAGCTTTTAACTAGAAAATTTAAAGAGGGGAAAATAGGATACAATTAGAGAAGTAGAAGGGTGGGTATTCACAGTCTGTTATTTGCAGATAATTTGTTAATATTTGTTTATGCAAGTGTAAGGTCGTCGAAGGGAGTCAAGGAGGTTTTGAAGGTGTTTCAAGATGTCTCTGGATTGGCTATAAATGATTAGAAATCATCATTATACTTCTCAGCAATGGAAGAAGAGCAAACAAAAAGTCTTGACAAAAATTCTGGGAATTCAAATAGGGAGGTTTACAATGAAGTATCTTGGAATTCCAATCTCAAAGTTTAGGTGGGGAAAAAAGGCTTGTGAAACACTAATTGATAGAATTTGCAGAAGATTGAGTGCTTGAGATTCAAGAAATTTGTCCTATGCTGGAAGAGTTCACTTAATAAACACAGTACTTTTGAATATAGCAGGCTTCTGGTCAGGGTGTTTAAATTACTTGAGAATGTGGATGAGGAGATAGTGAAGAGGTGTAGAGATTTTCTCTGGGAAAAAACCCTGAGAATAGATACTTTACACGAGCAGAATAGGATGCAATGTGTTGGAACAAGAAAAATGAGAGGAGTGAGTTTCAACATCTTTATGGAATAAAGCATCGTTATGTAAATACATCTGGTGCATACTGTAGAAAAATATTTTGCTGCAGATAAGATGGATTCAAGAGTACTGCTTGAAAGGGAGGAAGTTTGATACCTATCATACACAAATGACCCAGAGCTAGATATGGAAAGCTTTGAAAAGATTGAAGGAGAAAATGAAAGGCCAACTGAGTAAGTGTGTAAATCCCCTGGAAAATTTTAGTAATGATTCTGCTTATAACATTCTGAAAGGGGAAGGGAAGATTGATCCACTGACCAAACTAATCTGGATCTCAACAGAGAGACTAAGTAGTTTTAATATAATTTATGCTCATCAGTTGTGTGTGCTATGTGAAGAAGAGGAAGAAAATGTTGTTCATCTGTTTATCAAGTGTAGTTATACAGTCAGTGTGTTAAAGGGGCTAAACCTGCTTGTGATTGTAGATTTGAAGGAACTAAAGAAAATCTTGATGATAAATCTGGTAAGGGGAAGAAAGAAGTTAATTGGACTGTATGTTTCAACAATGTATCATTTGTGGGAGGAGAGAAATTTCAGGCTGTTTCAGAGTAGGAAAACGAAGGAGTTGGAACCGAGGAGGAAAATGGAAGAGGATACAGTATAGTTTTCTTTGTTTTAATAGAATTAAAAGAGGCTATTGCATTGGGCTTTGAATATTGGACTTATAAATGCTTAATCACCAACTATTTAAGGCTGTATTTTCATTGAAATTTATAGCCCAAAAACGGTGGTAATATGGTGATAAAGATAGTCCAATTGACATAGATATAATAAAATTCTTTTTTTTATTTTAGAAATTTTGTTAGAATCCTAGAATGAGGGATTATAGTTTGTAAATGTTTTTTGATCATTTTGGAATGAGAAATCTATTTTTATCAACAAATTTTGTTTTATGATCTTTAAACAAAACAATATTGAAGGGGCTAACCACTTGTTCGATAATTTCTTGCTCGGGATCCTTATCGTATCCACCCTTACTATTCTGACAGTTTCTCGGGAATAGATTGTATGGGTCGATGTCTTCCTCATCGATTGATATTACTGATGATCTTGCCTCCACCTCGACCATTCCTTTGTTGATTGCGAGTTGGACATCCCGTTCAAAACATTCCCTAATTAACTTGAGAGCCGCCTATCCATATCCCCCCACGAATTTTATGCTGAAGGCTTTTGTGTTTCTTTGCAATCAGTCGCTTGTCATCCCTTGTAGCCTACATTTGTAGCTAATAGTTTTTTTCAAATATTTTTTAAAAATAAATTAAAACCCAATATAGGGAGGGCTGTATATTAGGTTCCCCAACCTTAAGGAAATGATTTTGTTATACAATCTTGGTTCAAGTGTCTACTTGAACCTTAAAATATACCTACTTGTAACTAGTAGCTGGTAAAGAAGATGAGTACACATTTTTGTTTTTTCGGTCACCAAGGGAAGTGTTAGAAGTGTTTCCATCCCCTACACCTCCACCTCCACCTCCACCTCCACCCCTCTATGTTAGTGTAGGTTGATGACCAGACTTCCAAAGCTATCCTAGGTGCTAAAAATTGAGATGAAACACAGTAGATGCACTAGAAACGTGCCTTGGATATGTTCATAGCAGCATGATTTGTCGTCGTTTTGCAGCCAGTGTAGCAAAAAGGCTTCCTGACTGGACAAAGGTGATCTGTATTGTTAGAGCTTGTGTGAGAGTTGGTTTCCTTTGGATGAAGTTTGGTGTATCCTCCTTCTTCTATGATAAGTGCATAGATAAATTGATCAGTAGCATCTTAAATCACTGTATTTTAAGGCTTGGGATAGAAAGTTTTTTTTCCAAATAAAATAATATAATGTGTCAAAATAATAATAACTATATTTAATAGTTCTCACATTTTCCTCAATTTTCAAGGCTTGTCTCTTGTGAATCTCCCAATTTTCAGGTTGAATATGTGTATTAATCAACCATGGACGATCTCCTTTCCTACTTGAGAATATGTAATCTTGAGATAAGGTATATTTGCATTCTCTCAAACTCTTCGATATCATGGTCATTGCCCTTTTCTTTAAATCCTCCATATCCGGTGCATCAAACTCAAATGGTCTCTAAGTGGATTAGCATGAAAATAAATATTTAAAGCATAATTTAGTTAGGATATACTATATTTATATTTGTGACTAAATGATTTTATTCTTGGAATTAATTGAAGGTACCTTGCACTCCGTCCATAGGACATCTTTATATTCTTTTGGAACCTCGTGCCAGTTATCGTACCGGATGTCTACCCTCGTTCTACCAACCTTCCTACCATACTAGACCATTTAGCTAGTTCGTCCGATAAACATTTTCCAAATTTGTTAAAAATATGCAATGTTAATTCTTTCCTAGATATTATCCTTTATAATGTCCTACAATGTGTTCCAGCAATCCCTGCTACCTTTGACATCT
The DNA here is from genome assembly GCA_032355705.1 of Rubia peregrina. Classification (NCBI taxonomy): domain Eukaryota; kingdom Viridiplantae; phylum Streptophyta; class Magnoliopsida; order Gentianales; family Rubiaceae; genus Rubia; species Rubia peregrina. Next base: position 6,091 of record JAULKK010004091.1, read on the forward strand.
CATCTTCATCATCATCAATGCCTAAGGTTTGTGAATTTCCACCTATTACACGTACACGTTCTTCACGGGTCCTCTTCCGGAACATTATACTACCTAAAAATTTACATCACAATCAACCATTAATTTATAAAAAGTAGGGTTTCATTTATAAAAATTAAAATCTAACTATTATGATTAGAACGTATGCATATATACTTAGAAATATACACTTACACCATGGATATATCAAAATATGAAAACCCTTGGTAAAATTCTAATCATAGAACAAAGGAATGATGAAATGTTTACCTTTACAACCAAACAATATAGATTTGGAAGAGAAATTTTATCACCACCTTATGTAGTGGAAACCCTAACCCATAGAGTACCTTTTATTTTGTAAAACTCTAGATAGTAGGATGTATAGAAGACAATGTGTAGGGTTTCATGTAGTTTTGAACACACGAGATGATTGGGTGAAGAAGTTTTGATGGGAAGATTGATGGAAAAATAGAGGAGGGTTTTTGAGAAAGAGGGGAGGGAATTCGCGGTATGTGAAATGGCTAATAAATGCCTATTTCAAAACCACCTTTAATGCATTTGTTGTAGTTGTGCCCGATTAGAAGTTTCGACCCCATAACTCATGTCGGAGAGTGGTATGATCTTGGAAGAATATCTGGACTTGTGTAAATGGGTGGAGCTGCCAATATAAATAAAACAATCCCCAACGGACAAATCATTTCGATTTGCCCAAGCCCTAAAATACCCTAAACCATAAACCCACATAAACCCTACAATTGCCTACCAATTCCAACTCCCAAATCTATAATGCCACGGTATAAAGGTTGAGGTGCCGGTGGAGGATGAGGTACCACTTCAACATAGAGTCATCAACCAACTGAGGAGATCGGGAGATCGGACCTGTTCTTCAACGAATCGGCAGAACGAAGGTATGTGGATTTTCACTGTAGAAGATGCACTAATTCCAAAGTGATCCATAGTTTAGACGTTGAGCCTCTATGCCTAGATGATCTTACATATTTGGAAACCTCGGGATTTAATAAATTATTGAAATTAGATGAACCTGTCCATTTCGATGAGGTATTAAAATTCTACCCCAATTTAGGCAAAAGTATAAACAACACTGACCTCACAATGGTTAATGGTGTAACAATTCCTGCTACAAAATTTAGCATAAATGAAGCCCTGTGTAGCGAGTACATTAGCTCTGGAAAACTTTGGTCGGTTGATAGCAAGGGTCTAATTGAAATATTCCATCAGCGAAATTGGACTGGTCTTACTGGGGCCATCCCCCTATGCCCTGTCGCTATGGCTCAAAAATATTTTGATTCTATGAGGAATGTGCCAGGGCAAGCTGAGAATTATGATGTTGGGAAGTTGAGTGTTAAGCATAGGTTAGTGTACCAATGGATCTGCCAGAATATCCTCCCGTTGGGTGGTCATGCATGTGAGCCAACCATCGGGAACTTGATGTTGTTCTACTACATCGTAGAGGGGGTTTACATTAAATCCCAGGTATATAATATTTATGTAAATGCTTAAGGAGACTGCATGGAAGAAGAAATATCTCCCATATGGCGGTTTGATAAGCATGATGATTAAGAAATGAAACGTGATCCCTATTGACAAGCCACTCCATTTGGACTACTACGATGAGGCTTGTTTAGATAAAAAACATTTGGTGTTGGGCGATAACAATAGGTACAAGTATCAGTCGATTCCGGGGATCGCCGCCAAAGCTGCTAAGCGATCAAGGGAAGCTTCATTGGACATGGATAAAGGATCTTCATATTGTAAGTATATTGAACGCAAGATCTTTTGAACAATTTGTCCTAATAATTATTTTTCATTACATGATTATAATTAGATTGTTTTGGTTCTCATAAATTCGATATTACAGGTACCAAGAGGGGTTGAATGGCTAAGTTGAAGAAATATTTAGTGTGAATCAAGGAGGATGTTAGTTCGGCTGAAAATGAGGTGGCAGCAGCGGAAACGAGACGTTTCGTTGAATCCACAGTTCCCCACATCGAACTCGGCAACGATGACTCAATTCCAAGTTTCAAAACGGGGTACTCTAGCGATGATAGTGATGATGAGAAAGAGGATGAGGCGGAGGAGATTGGTGGCAATGCTGCTGAGCAAATCGATTAAGAAATTGGTGCGATGGACGACGAGCAGAACGAAGAAGATTAGTTAGATCTATGATAGCCATTTAGAGATTATGCTTGATGGAAAACTTTTCACGTTGTTTTGATAATTCTATGCCCCTAAGAACAAATTGCTGTTTTCTAATTTTTGTTGTTGGGTTCATTGCGGATTGAAGAACAAGTTATTATATTTTGTTGTGGATTGATATTTATGACTATGGAAATTAAAACTAGTTACCATTTTATGATAGTAGATATATTTGTTATTTGGAAGGGATTTGGTAATATTTTAATGCTCTTCAAATTGAAAGGGTATATCATAGCTGACCATAGTTTCAGAATGAGTTCTGAGCCGGAAACATTATCTGTTCATTGGGGGGGGATTATTAGACATTCCCGAGTTTGGGAGAATGTCTGTAAACTTGGATTTATGTCCTGAAATCCTCAGTTCCGAGCTCGGAATGTAGGTTCCTAGTTCTGATGTCCATTATGATCCAAATCTGTTCAAATGGTGGACTTGGCCTTATATTGCTCGTTTATTTTTTATGACACAGTTTGTTCCGAGCTCAGAATACCTATTCCAAGCTCTGATGTCCATTTTGATCCAAATATGTTCAAATGGTGGACTTGCCTTTTTATATTTATCATTTATTTTTTATGACACAGACTATGATCCGAGCTTAAAACACATGTTCCAAGCTCTAATGTCCATTTTGATCCAAATTTGTTCAAATGGTGGACTTGCACGTATATTGCTCATTTATTTTTTATGGAATTGACTTAGTTCTTGGCCCTGATGTCAATTTTTATCCCAGTATGTTCAAATGATGGACTTATTCTTCTATTGGGCATTTATTTATTTTTTGATGGAAAGGATTAGTTCCGAATCTGGAACCAAATTTCAGTCCTTTGATTTTTTTGGAACGAAACTAGTTCCGAGCTCGTAACTAATTCTCGGGTTATCAATACAAAATCAGGCAATGTGTGAACTTAGAAATATGTCTCCTATATAAAAACCCAAATTTGGATTAATAAAATCCCAAATTATAAACCCTAGAATGATTTCTAGAGCCGGAACCCAAAAAACCTCAAATTCAAAAACTATGTTGGGTGGGTGAAGTTGAAGAACATTATGTCAACATCAAAATCCGGAGGAAGTGCATGTGGATGGAGGTTAAAATCAACTAGGGATTGTTGAAGCACAAACCCTGGCTATAACACGAGAATGCTCATATCTCTTCAATTGGAAAATAGGTACGAGGCTTTAAGAGATAGTGGAAAGTTGATGGATTGCTATATCATAGACTTGAACATTTACCATGGTATAGGGTTAGTCGATCCCGTTAAAAAAATGATGGCCAATATGTTTAAAACTATTGACGTTGAATGAACCCTTTTATTTTGATGAAATTTGCCAATTTTATAGCAACTTTCATGAGGTTGAGGGAGGGGGTGCTTACTGAACTAAGTTTAATGAGTTCAACATAGAGCTTAGCATGTGGATTATAATTTTTTAAAAATAAATTGTCCCTATAAAGGAATGGAGGATGTATATCCACAACTGGATAATGACCCTTTAGATGATGTTTACCATAGGGGAGAGTGGGCTCTGTGATGAGTATCCTAAGATAGGCCCTGTGGAATGTAATGTGTGGTATTTTCATTGACAAGTGCATGATCTTTGTAGGCTGGAATGTTTTTGCTTGGATAAACTTGTCTTTTATGATCGTATTGTCTATGACATGATAGTTAGGTCAATCGTTCCCGAATCATGGCATATCACTTAACCTACTTATGCTACACTCATGATGTTCTACTATATAATAAAGGGCCGTAGAATTAATCCCTGGTCCGCAATTTTAAAATATATGATGTCAATTGGTACCTCGAAGAAGGTAATCAAGAGTCTTCCTTATGGGAACGTGATTACCTTAATTTTAAAGAGTTTTTATGGATTGGTGTTTAGCGTCGAGGAAAAACTGTGCAAGTACTTCGAAAAAAGTACTTTCGAAGTAGATGTGGGTATTTGATGAGACGTCAAATGCATGTATTTTCTGAAGCATTTAACATATCTTTTGTTATATTTTTGTTGCAAGATTGCTATATTTAGGTAGGATTACATTATAAGGGCTTTGGATAACCATTTTTGGTTTTCATATCTAAATCCTTCATTTTGTAACCTAATTTTAGTCTAATGGATTTTTGGTCCTTACGAGCATCTAGATTCTTTTTG
>JAULKK010004100.1:0-10473 GCA_032355705.1 Rubia peregrina
GGGGGGGAGCCGTTACAATGAAGCCAACAAGGCAGGGAGCTCCGTGGCGAAGAACCAAGGCATAGCGAACACACAGATCAAAAGTCAAAAGATGACAGCAGCAGTTGATTATGAGAAAGATACAGTGACTGAAGCTCCAGAAAGAGTAATCATGTCTATACATGGGTCAACTGAATCGCTATCCAATAATGCCTGGAAAGCCAAAGCTAGATATTCTCCACCACAAGAGCCTGCCGATAAAAGGCTTCGTCCAGACAAAGCAATCACATTTAGCGAAGAGGATGTAGTCCCCAACGCATCGGCACATAATGACGTAATGGTCACCATCGCTAAAATTGGAAATGCAAAAGCTCATAAAGTGTTTGTAGATGATGGAATTGAAATCTTGTTTGTTGATGCTTCGATAAGCTAGGATTCAAACGGTTGGATCTAAAAAAGTTCACATCCTCACTTGTGGGATTTACGCAAAGAGTAGAGACACCATTAGGCAACATACATATACCTGTTACCATTGGTGAGAGCGATAAAAATTGCACCATCATGTGCATTTTTGTAGTCATAGATGTGCTAAGTCCATTAAATGCCATCATTGGAATACCCTAGATGAACACAACGAAGGCAATATAGTCCCCATACCATTTAGTAATGAAGTTCTCGACTCTAGCCGGAATTACAGCAATAAGAGTAAACTAACAAACAGTAAGACAGTGTATGGTCATCACAATGAAAGCAGGAAAAAGTTTGAAGTAAACTAAGTTGGTTAGCGCTATCTCAGGTTGCAGCTCATTCAAGCAATGCGAATCAGCAGATCTGGGGGAAGAAACTGAAGTTGTCACTCTGGATGACGAAGACACTTCTAAGTGCGTTAAAATTGGGAAGCATCTTCCGGATCCGGAGAAAAAAAAGATAATAAGAATCACATGAAGTCATAAGGACACATTCGCATAGAATATGTAAAACATGGGAGAAGTTTACCCAGATATCGCTACCCATTCCCTGAACATTAGAAATTCGGTTATACCGTCAAGCAAAAGCATCGAAGCTTCGCTAGTGATAGGCAGAAAGCAATCCAAGAAGAAGTTACAGCTTTGCTTCAAGCTGTTATAATGAAAGAGGTAACATATCCGAAGTGGTTAGCAAACCCAATGATGGCAAAAAAATATGGACGCATGATGGAGAATGTTTATAAACTTCACTGATCTAAACAAGGCATGCCCAAAATATTATTACCCTTTAAATTGATCAGCTAGTCAAAGTAATAGTAGGGTACGAAATCCAGACTTTTCTGGATACAACATATAAAGGATACCACCAAATATTGATAAATCCTGAAGACGCGGAAAATACGTCGTTCATAACAAACTTTGGGATATTTTGTTATGTGAAAATGCCGTTTGGACTAAAAAAATGCAGGAGCAACATATCATAGAGTGATTAACAGTGCATTTTTCAATCAAATAGGGAGAAATGTATAAGCATATGTTGATGATATGGTTGTTTAAAGTAATAAGATATGAAACTTCACAGAGGACTTGAATGAGACATTAGACACACTAAGTGAGATCGGTATGAAACTCAATCCCAAGAAATGCATAATTGGAGTAGGCGCAGGGAATTTCTTAGGATACAGCATATCCTCCAGGGGAATCGAGGCCAATCCTGAGAAAATACAAGCTATAATTGATCGTCCTCGACCACGAATAGTCAAGGAAGTACAAATATTAATAGGATCGTTGGAAGCACTCGGTAGATTCGTTTCAAAGGAAGCTGAGAAACACTTTCCACTCTTCCAAGTTCTAAAGAGAGTAAAGAAGTTTAGCTGGAACAAAGAAAGTAAAAAAAACATACGATTCTTTGAAAGAACAGCTCCAGGCGTTGCCCACATTGAATTCACCAATATCAGGAGACACCCTATATCTGTACTTGGCGGTTTCAAAGAACGTAGTCAGCTAAGTTTTACTATGGAAATATGGCCAAAAACAAATACCAGTATACTACATTAGCATAATACTGCAAAGTGCAGAGAGAGCGTACATGCCGGTTGATAGGTTAATCCTATCTACACTAATCACCCAGTCAAAGACATCCTCAGTAAGCCTGAAATATCCAGTAGAATGACCAAGTGGGCTCTCTAGTTGGGGCAAGCAGACTTCATCACAGAGGTGATGTGCGAAGATGCACAAGACACGAAGGAACAACAGAACCTTGGAATCAAAAAAGATAAATCCTAGTGGGTGGATGTCGCATGGAAACTGTTCATAGATGGATCATCTAGCAAGGAAGGTTGTGGTGCAGGATTACTACTAGTCAACCCATAAGGAGGAGAGCACGGATATTAACTTCGTTTTGAATTTTCGCTAACCAACAATGAAGAAGAGTATGAGGCATTAATATGTGGCTTAGACCTTACAATAAGGATGAAGGTCATAAGTGTTCGAAGCTTTAACAACTCATAGATAGTAGTAAAGCAGGTCAGAGGACACTACGAAGTGCGGGAAGAACAACTGATAAAGTATTTAAGAAGAGTCCATCAGCTCATCGCTCAACTCAAATACTTTGATATCCAGCATGTACCAAGAAGTGAAAATACAAAGGCGGATGTCTTGAGTAAGCTTTCAACAGCTCGGTTTGTATCATTGGTCAGACACAAAGAAGTAAGAGTGGAAGTCATTCTAGCCAGAAGCACAGAGATAACAACTGTTTCAATGCTTCAAACGGAAGAAGCGAATTCGATGACGCCACTGATAGACTACTTCTCAAGAGGGAGGTTGCCAACATACAAGGTACAAGCCAGAAAGTTAGAACTACAATCTCACCATTATGTTTATGAGGGAGGAGTCCTATACAAAAATAGGTTTCCTATCTCCATAGATAAAGTGTGTAGGTCCATTACAAGCAAAATAAATTGTGAAAGAAGTACACGAAGGGCTATGTGGAACGCATCAGGGGTCTCGAACAATTACGAAGAAGATAGTTCGGGCAGGATACTCTTAGCCAACCATGTTCAACGATGCATATAACTGTGTGCTTAAGTGCAGAAGTTGCCAGATTAATTCCCTAATATCACATAAACCGTAGGCTGGCTTAACAGGAGTTTACAGGGCATGGCCGTTCAATAAATGGGAAATTTACTTGGTTGGACCTTTCCCAAATAAGTGCAAAGTTCCTGATTGTGGCAATTGACTACTTTACCAAATGGGTGGAAGTGAAGCCGCTGGGAAGAGTGACATTGGAGGTAACAAGAAAGTTCATCTGGAAGAACATAGTTTGTCGCTTCAAGGTGCCACAAACTAATGTCATGGACAATGGCACGCAATTCACTAGCAGAGACTTTACAGAATTGTGCTCAAAGTTATGGATTACACAAAAATTCACCTATGTAGCTCATCCTCAAGCCAATGGATAAGTAGAAGTCACTAACAGGACTATAGTTTAGGGGATACAAAAAAATATTTGAAGGGAAACAAACTGGTTGGGTGGACGAGATACCCAATACCTTGTGGTCAAATAGAACAATTGTTCCTCAACCATATAGTTTAGTCTATGGTCATGAGGCAGTGATACCGATGGAAATCAAGAATTCGAGCCTTCGAGTATGGTGTACAAGGAGGATGACAATCCCGAAATGATGAGACTAAACCTATATGAACTTGAAGAAAAGAGGCAGCGAGCAACGATCACAGAGGAGAAATATAAGGAGAATATAGCTAGATCATACAATAAGAAGGTCAAGAAGACTCAATTCCAAATCGGCGAATTTGTAATGGGAAAGAATGAAGCAAGCCTAGCGAAAGAAAAAGGAAAGCTAAGCCCAAAATGGGAAGGCTCATACAAGATAGCAAAAGCGCACCGTTTCAACTGTTATGAGCTAGAGAGGTTGGATGGAAGTAGCGTCCCCAACACTTGACATGTGATCAACCTTAGAAAATTTTGTGTTTAATTTCCAAGGAAGATGATAGGAAAAAACCAACTGTGTAAAGGCCATGAGATGATCAATGATGTTTGTTCGCATTCTTGTTTTCTTTTAGAAGCGATATTATTGTACCCGTAAATATCAAATATAAAATTGCATCTTTGGGGAAACATAATTTTCATGATCTTTACTTACATTCTCTGAATAATACCCAACTACGACACATCGTAAACAATTGAGTTTTGCCAAAAGTGAACAAACAACTTGTAACTTTTCGACGTTGCAATGTCGCAATCTTACTTTTGCAAGCTATAGATCTTGCACAAAGTTATATATGTCTACAAAAACAGCGAAGAAATCAAGCAATAGATCTTGCAGTTCGCACAATACAAATTCCAAAAGTTACCAAGCTATATATCATGAACTTTGCAAGCTCAACTAAGCAAACTATAGATCTTACACAAAGGCAGATATGTCTAAAAACAACGAAGTAAGCAACCAATAGATATTGTGGTTTGCAAAAAAACAAATTTCTGAGTTACTAAGCTATAGATCTTGGAACTTTGCAAACTCAACTTAGCAAGCTGTAGATCTTGGAAAAAGGCAGATATGCCCACAAACGCGACATAAGCAAGCAATACATCTTGCAAGTTAACACAATAAAGATCCTCAATTTTGCAAGCTATAGATCTTTCAAAACAGGTAAACATGCCAGCAATACCAACAATATAAACTTTATAGCTTCAAAAAAAGCACGAGAGTAACAAAGGCATAAACAACTAATAGAGGGCAAAGTAAAAAGCACAATACGTTGCGTTCAGACACGGCAAAAACCAAATTACAAAAAATGAGGTACTTAAAGCACTACTCCAAACATTCTCAAAAACAAACTATCAACGCCTAGTTGCACAGGACGATCAAGAGGACGAAGAACCACCATGGCGACGAGGTGGCTCAGTTTCGCGATGAGACTGCTCAACCTCACAACGGCATCGTTCAGCCCTGAGTTCATCTTCTAACATCTTGGCATAGCACCATTTCATGTATAAGTAGGCATGATGTCGTGTAAAACCCCTTCGTTCCATATGATCAAGATGTTTGGCATAGTTCGCCCTAAAATAAGTTATAGGGTCAAATTCCTCACGTTCAAGCTACACACTCATAATGTCAATGATATCTTAATAATCCTTATCTTAGCTATTAAATTTTTCACTTTCTCTTCCAGTTGGCAAATGTGAGACCTAACAGCTTCACACAAGTTAATCTGCTGCTCACTGATACTCATTGTTAGGTCTCCACGACCAGTAGACCGACGAGATGATGATGGAAGGGCTTGAAGAGTTGGTCCTTGTATTCAACAAAAGCCTATTCAACTTGATGCACACACGAATCGAGATGGGTACACTCAGCACGAAGCTCTTCATTCTCACTGCAAAGCTGAGTGTTTATAGCAAACTGGTCGTCAAATTTACTTTGGCTACGGAAGAAGATAAATGATCACACTCATTTTGCTTTTTCTTCAATAGCTCCAGTAGATAATCAATGCGGGAACATTGTTTGTCAACAGTCAGAGTCTTTTCCTGAGCTTTGCTAGCCTTACTGGAAGTAAAATTCTTAGCATCTTCCTGCTGACAAAGCATTTTGACTATACTCAGCTGTTGATGCAGAATAAGGTTGTTCGGTTCAGCACAAAACTCTTTCAGTTTGCGAATAGAATCTTGAGTATCCTTTAAAGTCTTCGTTCATCCAACTTCAAGATCATGGATACCAAGCAACATATACTTCAGGCGAATATCCAAACATGCCGCCCATTCATAAACACGGGGAGGAAGAGGGAGCGAACGCATATACACACCAACAGATTCAAGATCAACTAAGTTACAAACTATATCCGTATCCAAAGATTCAATATTGTAGCCCTCGGGTACAAACTTGCTACAGGAGCAGGTTGCAGAAGGAGTTGGAGAAGATAAGGAGGAAGGAAGCTGCAATCTAAGACATAATGGAATAGATTCTAGATTGGAAAAGCTATTAGCATAAATAAGGTCAAAATATTCCTTGGACAAGTACTAACTATCTTCACCTAGCTCAATAGGATAAAATGATGGAGATGACCTATACCCAGGACGATCATAAAAATAAAAAGATCCCAAATAGTTGAGATGTTTCAAAAACTTATGATCAACCAAAATATCAAAGCCCTACATGTGAATAAATATGATGAGAACTTGCATAATTATAGGCACGATCCAAAGTTAATACCCATAATAATACAAACAGTACAAACGTACATCAAAATATTATTATCAATTACAAATAAAAAATCAATAGTACTAAGATCCACTAACATTAGAAGGGGACATAGGCGAATTTTGGACAAGGGAAGCAGAATCCTCTTTGTTCACATCCTGGGCGGAAATCTCAGTGCTTGCGTTGACTTTGACATTAACGTTGGCTTCGAAATTCTCATTGGCTTCAGCATTAGCATTGGCATCAGAATCAACAAAATGCTCAGAAGGCTGGAAACCGAAGAGAAGATTCTCAAAATAATCAACCTCACACTTCATTAATTGAGCCACAAAGATAGACAAGGCAGATCGGCGAGGTGAGATAGCAATTCATAAGGGTGACCACCATCAGAAATGCAACGGATGAACCCTCTGTTTCCCCAGCACCTACTCTGTCTTAGCCAGTTTAGGCAAATTCTTGGTCTTCAAAGTAGGGTTCAATCTTCGAAGCACAGCTAGAGCCTCGCAGTACCCAACGTTGTGAACAGAAGTGGATATTTCTTCAAATAAAGCATAAAAAGACTTTGTCTTCCCGGTCAGCAAGGACCTGGGGGTACCCAGGCTAACCAGGACCATTAGTCTGCATCTCCTCCAACTCGGAATGCAACCTATCACCTTCATTCTCAGCATCCAAAACACACTCCTCGGCTGATTACGCTTGTTTTTCAGCAGCCTCAATAGAGGCACTCATAGTGGTGCACTTGGCTTTAGACTTCTATTTACCCAGGAGCGAACCGTCTTCTTTAGAAAACTCGACAACTCGTTGGCTGACGAGCTGTAGACTTTCACCAACATGATTTTCAAAGGCTTGCAAACAAGCATAATGATTAGAGATCATAATAAGGAAATACAAAATTAAACCACCTAAATTCTTGAAAAACATACCACAATAATTGTCTCATGGTGAGACAGTTTGGATAGGTTAGCAGGATTAGTTCCTTCCACCATTAAGTCATAGCTTCACGGTGGGGGCTTAGAGTGGGAATGGTTGATGCGCCCTTTTTTTCTAGAAGGCTCCAAAGTGTGGTAAGACCCACTTGTTCGCTCCTTATTCTTTCTTCCACGTGAAGTGTCATGAGTATTGCGAGTAGTGCCTCCCTACCTTCTTTAGCGGTAGTCTCGGAAGTTTGTAGCTAGGAGCCAACTTCGGTCACCTTGTCTGAGGAGGCAACAGCTGCAGTTTTTTCATTGGTTTGAACAGCCATATCTTCGGGCTATTCATCTTCATCATCGGAGAAAAAATATCTCTCAACGGGACGCTTGGTTAAATCCATATCTGTAATTTAGTATAAAAGAAAGTCAGACGAGCACAAAGAGACAACAAGACAATGAGAATAGCATGAGATAAATATATAAGATAATGAAAAAAAACAAAATAGTGATGAGCAAACACCTTCAGTCACAGTATCAGTATTGCGAAGAAACATGAAATGTTCGCTGAGAGCTAATACAACCTCGGACTCAGCATTAAAGCAAGCCCAATTTTTTATTAAGGAACATTATAGCTCCAAACTGGAAAAGATTTTTTATTACCATTACCAGTTTTTAGAAAGAAAAAATTTTACTCCACAGACCATAATTATTAGAGAATCCATTGACAAACTCGACGGTTGGAATGATTGGGTAAAGGGTGAATTCGTCAGATGAATTTTTCACCTTGCGGAGCTGATAAAGACTACAGAATAGGTCAATGGAAAAGGGAACTTGAGCTGCTCCATACACATGATGGAAGACAACAAAAATTGAAACAACTTTAGGGTGAAGCTGAGATAATGCAACCCGATAATGTGAGAGTGATTTTAGATCATGCTGAGGTAAGAGAAAAACAAGTCCAAACTTAAGATAATCTAAGTAATATGAGATAAAGCCAGAAGGAAGGGTATGAACCCTTTCACAAGGCTCAGGGGGTATAAGCTCATATGAAGATTAAAAAAAGGATAAATATCCTTTAGATTTTTCAAGTAGTAATCGAAAAGAATACTAGTAACGGCAGAAGAACCGGTGGGATGGTCAGAATCCTCCTCGAAATCGACATTGTCGACAAGAACATCTTTTATTGAAGGTTCGACAATATTAGAGGTAGATATTGAAGCAGTGAGAACTCCTAAGATCCAAATGAAAACAAATCAATCAGAAGTTACAGAAGGCAAAAAGGGTATATTTCTGCAAATGTCGAAGAAAAAACACAGAGCATACATAGAAGAAAAGCAAAGAAGAAGAAACCCAATCGGATAATCCCTAGATTAAGGTTCAAAAATAAAGCTACTTCAATAGATATGATTCACAAAAACACAAGTATAAGTATCGCCCTACAAAGAAGGAAGATCAGGAAAAGGAAAAATTACGGTTTGATGAAAAGTAGAGGGGAACTGGAGAAATAAAAGAAAGAAGAAAAAGATGAAGAATACAAATGGGTTAGGAAATTTATTTTACGAAACTAAAAAGGTTAGAGAAGTCAAATCGGACAAGAAAAGTAATGATTAATGTCTGTCAAAAAGAAGCTTACCTTTTTAGGAATACGAGAAGCCGGCGGAATATAAGTACACACAATGCACTGAATACTGACAGAACCAAATCACCAAAATCGAAGCATTTATAAAGGAGAAGACACAATGCCAGGAGAAAGAATTTCGAAACAATACAGCGAATAAGCAGGTGGAAATCTCGGTTTAATGATGCAAAATCTCAAACGGCCAAGTAAGTTACAAGTATAGTTGATAAGGAGAAAATTTGAAATTCAAACATCAAAATTGAAAACGCAAACACCATCGCATTAGTATCCAAGAAGTAAGTAATACTTCGGGAAGACAATATTGGTTATATTGAAGGCGAACATGTTATTATAGGTTTAGGGGTTCGCGAAACAACAGTTCGGAAATATACTAGAAAAATAAAAGGTCATTGCTTTGCATTTACTAGTCTTCATTAGGGGTGTTCCTCGGTCCAGGACCGGACTGGACTGGACTGGATTGGAACCGGTTAGAACTGGAACCGGAATTATAAAAATTCTTGGACCGAAGACTGGACCGGTTAGTGTATATTTAGGACCAGTTACTGGACCGGTCGTAGACCGGTTTGGACCAGTTGGACCGGATTTCAACATACTTTTCGCTTAGAAACAATTATCGCAAAGTACCATATAATAAGGATTGTTTGTTATCTGTATCAACCGGGGTAGTTCAGTAAATTTGACTTCCCTACTTAACCAAAACGACATCGTGTATTTGAATTGATCACTCTTCGTTCCCAAGCAATTCGTTCCCAAACACTCAAAACGACATCGTGTATTTGAATTGATCACTCTTCGTTCCCAAGCACTTCGTTCCCAAACACTCTCATTCCCAAATCTTTCTATGCACAAAATTTTTTTTGGGAAAACAAAGGTGATGATATGGGTGAAAGTTAATGCCATCTCATCGGAAGGAATCTCATCGTGAGAAGACTGTGAGTCTCTCTAGATTTCGTGTTTTCTCTATGATTTTTTTGCTATTAAAAGCACCAAATATTTGTTGGAATTTGTAAATTATCACAAGAGAAGGAAAAAGGGAGACCTCGATTTGTTGGATGTTTCAGTAGACTGATGTATGCTTGTTCTGCTAAAAAAAATCGAGGTCTTGCTGTAAGGTAGATGAATCAAATTGGCAAAATTTATCAGTGAATCCCATTGGTTATAGGTTAAGGAATAATTGGCCTTATTGTTTGTGGATATGTATGCGTGATGTTAAAAATCAGCTCTAATCAACTTCCCGGTCAACTATATTGATGTTTGTAAGCTGTGCCAAGCAATGCTATTGCAAAAAAAATTAAAAATTGAAATCTATGCTCACATGTATGGATTGTGTTGAATTGAACATGTCTTCAAGATACAAAATGTTGTGTTTTTTCCAGGTCTTGAACCCATTCGATAGTGGATAGTTTTCCTTATTGTAGTGCCAATTTTTTCATCAACGATTTGTAGTGGTTTCGTTTAATTTTGTTATCAATTATATGTTCTCTGATGGCAGCTCTTGGAAGCACACCTTGCGTTAAAGCACTTTAAATCACATAGGAAAAGTGTTTCCCAGCTGAAAAGGATTGGGGAGGGCAACCACTGTTATAGTGATTGCTGGTAAGTATTTACACTTAAGAAGATAACACCCTGGCTTGTTTAAATTTTGTTTCAGTGTTTGCCAAAGAGGGTATGTATATGAGCTATGCTCTAGCTCTATTTACAAAGTGAAGCATCATTTTGAAAGTGCCTATAATTGTGCACCAAGTGAGTGCTCCGGTGGT
>JAULKK010004111.1:0-10472 GCA_032355705.1 Rubia peregrina
TGCAAGTTATAGGTGCTTCACCTGCTGGATAGTTAGATGCTCTAGGGCATTAGACTTTAGGATGTTTCAGATGTATTTCATCGCCCTTTTTAGTTGTAGCTATAGCGTGTTACCGCGCTTCAGATACAGATTAGGTTATCTTCTTATTCTGTAATCTCACAAATTGATTCCCTTTGAGGAAAACATCTCTTTAGGGTTTGGGGAGCCTAATAAATATCCCCCCACCAATGGTGGTTTATTTTAAAAAAAGTAATGGATAGTTCTTAGGTTACCAATGCACACCGTATTCTCTTTTACGACATGTGGAATCGTGATCTCTCTTAATTTTAAGAGACCGCTCTAGAAACTGAAAATGCTCACAATGATGGTCTTTTACTAAGAGACCACCCAAGAGACCACATGCGACCCACATTTTGTCCTCTCTTATCAGCCCATATTTTCTGTTAGTAATAATTGGTTAGACTAGATCAATATTTTGGTTTTCTATTTGTAATAATTTATCAGAATATATCAATATTATATTTTCAAATTATAATAATTGGCCGGACTAGATTAATATTATATTATTTGAGTATTTTATGTAATTTTTTAAGTCGTTATAATTGAATTTTGCTAATGTATTTTTTAAAAATTTTCAAAAATGAATTTCTTTTTATATTATTTTTATTTTAAAATAATTTCTTTTAAAAACGAAATTAATTTTATTTTTTTAACAATGAATGACGATATATACAATAAAGGAAGTATGCATTATTTAATAATTTTTAAAAAATAAAATTTATTTTTAAATATTATAATGTATTATTAAATTTCATATTCAA
The DNA here is from genome assembly GCA_032355705.1 of Rubia peregrina. Lineage (NCBI taxonomy): Eukaryota > Viridiplantae > Streptophyta > Magnoliopsida > Gentianales > Rubiaceae > Rubia > Rubia peregrina. The sequence continues at coordinate 822 of JAULKK010004111.1, forward strand.
CTTATTTTTTGGTGAAATTTTTTATTTAAATTAAATGTTAATGGTAAAATTAATGAACATGATAGAAAAAAATCAATGGGGTCCATGAATAGTAAACAGTGATCTCTTACCATTGTGAAGGAAAAAAGGATGGTCTCTTACGGTGAGGTGGAATGGAGGGATTGAGAGAAATAATACATTTAATTGGTAAGAGATCGCCATTGAACTTGGTCTTAACATTGTTAATTGAGAATTTTACACTTCTAACCCTAACTTTAGATTGAAATAGTCAATATAACCCTGCAAGATGAGAAAGTGCCAAAATAATCCTAACTTATGACAAAATGTGCAGTTATAACCTTTTGTCGCTATTTCGATGTTTACTCATCAATTTGGGTTTGACCGGACTTGAAATGGCAAAACTACTCTTGCCCCAAAGTTGAATTCTCATTTACCCTTAGTCAGCTTATGGAAACAAGGATATTTTCATCATTTCAAGACCGATCAACACCCAAATTGACGAGTCAACACCGAAATAGTGACAAAAGGTTATAAATGACATTTTATCATAAATTTAGGGGGTTTTTGGCACTTTCTCATTTTGTAGGGTTATATTGGTACTTTTAACTTAAAGTTAACGTCATTTTAGCACTTGACTCTTGTTAATTTGTGTCATGTATTTTATTTCCTTAGGAAATATACAAATATAATCCTATATATTTAAGTAAGTGCAAATATAACCCTCAGATAAATAAAAGTATAAATATAACCCTAACTAGTTGATAAAAGTGCAAATATAACCTTATGGTGAGAAATCCAACGTTGACTGTGTTTTCCCGGCATTGACCCCCCCAAAAATGACAAAAATGCTCTTGGACCAAAAAGCTGAATTTGGGTGGACAATTATACCCTTACCCACCGCCGAATCACCACCGGGCCAGGTAGGGTTATATCAGTACATTATGAAAACTGATAGGGTTATATCAGCACATTCCTAAAACTTATAGGGTTATATCAACACATTCGTAAAAAGTGTAGGGTTATATCAGCACATATTATAAAAGCAAAACCAAACAACATAAAAAACCCTAGGTCGAAAAACATAACAAAATAATAACTATGCACAGAACATCAAAGGTTATCCAATAATCAATCCGAACTAAACTCAATAAAATAAACAAAATATCATCAAAATCCTTATATAATCTAGGGAATTAAGGGGAATTTCGGATGAAGATACCATTTTTGAAAGGTTCCCACACCTCCACTTCATTGTCCTATGTGTAAATCTCGCCAAAGCTCTTTCTTTTCAACTAGAATCACACTTTGGAACGTCAACAATCGGTAGAAGAGGTTGAAATGACGGCTGCATGTGGTTGGCGTTGATTTTTACTACTATAACACTTTGTTATTATAGTGTGTACTGATATAACCCTACATTTTTTACGAATGTGCTGATATAACCCTATAAGTTTTAGAAATGTGTGGATTTAACCCTGTCACTTTTTATAATGTGCTGATATAACCCTACATATTATGGCGGCGGTGCAACAGTAATCCATCGGCGGCGGGCCCGGTGGCGGTCCGACATCGGTTCGACGGTGGTCCAGCGATAGTATTTGGGTATTTACCTAAGGGCAATAATGTCATTATCTATCCTTTTGTTTTAATATTTTTCAGAAGGACAAAAATGTCTTTTCACGAAATTCCGGCTAAAAGTTGCCGGAAAAGGTTATATTTGCACTTTCACTTATTATATAGGGTTATTGCACTTTCAATTATCAAAAGTTATATATGCACTTTTATGATATATAATATTTTAATAATTGCACAGTAGGTCAATAAATTTATCAGCATAGTTTTTATAAAAAAAACTCATCTTACTACCTCAAATTCGTTGGTTGTAACACCATAACTCTAGCTGTTTGGATTTAGGTGAATAAAATGAGTGGATAAATTTGAATTTAGAAGGAAAAATAGAATGAGTGGATGAAATTGAAGAAATTTTGTCATAAAAGGAAAGTGTACAAATTCACAAAATCAACCAAAAAATAAAGTGAGTTACATCCAATAAAATGGAGGGAGTATATGATTTTTTTTTATAATTGCACAATAAATCTTAGATTGAAGTTCAACCTGCCTAAAATAAAACTTTGTGTTTTTCAATGTGGAGAATTTTTGTGTTAAAAAGAATTTTGCCAAGATGAAGTGGGTCTACAAAGTAACCATAAGGAAGTGCGAGTGTGAAAACAGATGGCAATAGTTAGATTCTTTGATTAGCGCCACAGCAGAAGGTGGGAGATGGGGAAAATTAGTCATCCACTCCACGCCTAATATTGTACTCGTACATAACATTTTATTATTCCTATGCGGAGGCCGGGCAAAGACAGTAGCAGTACGCACACGCCATGGAGGTAAAGAGAAGAACTGTGAAAGCATTAGTCACGAAGCTTGGATCCGTTTCCGAGCAGACCCGAGCAGAATCCGTTTCCGAGCTGCGGCAACTCTCCAAGACCGATCCCGACAGCCGTCCCGTCATTGCCGACACCGCCGCCGCCATCTCGTACCTAGCCGAAGCCCTGTACTCGCCCAACCAGCTCCTTCAAGAGAACGCTGCCGCCACTCTCCACAACCTCTCCATATCTTCCAAGGAGCGGTTGATATCCACGCCCGGCTTCCTCGATGCCCTCTCTCACGCGCTGCTCAACCCTTACTCCCCCTTCACCGCACAGTGCGTTGCCGCCACGCTCTTCAGTTTGTTGACGGTGGAGTCCTACCGCGCCCTGATAGGCCACAAGAGGGATATCCTGTTCGGGCTTGTGGGTATGATTAAAAAGCCCGATTCCAGCTCGCGGAGTATCAAGGACGGGTTGAAAGCACTGTTTGGGATCGCACTATACCCGGTCAATCGGGCGAGTCTGGTGGGCCTTGGTGTAGTCCCTGCGCTTTTCTCGTTGGTGTGCCACGATGGCAGATTCGGAATCATCGAGGATGCGACCGCCGTGATCGCGCAGGTTGCCGGTTGCGAGGAGAGCTGGGAGGCGTTTAGGAAGGTTTCTGGGATTAGGGTTCTGATTGATTTGTTGGATGGCACTACGGGGTCCAGCATTCAGATTATGGAGAATGCTGCCGCCGCGTTACTGAAATTGGTGCAGTGTAGCGGCGAGGTTGTGGCGGAAAGCATTCGGGAAATGGGATTGGATGAGGTATGCGGCGGGCTTGTTGATGTTGTGGAGAATGGGACTGAGAAAGGAAAAGGCAAGGCCGTCGCGCTGTTGAAGATTCTTGATTATTCCAGGTCTCTCCGTTTCGCCAATAGAGAGTATGATCCTGTATCTGTCTAGTGTCGTGTACATGTAGATTCTAGTGTGTGTGTGTGTGTGACATAACTGGTTTGAAATTTATGTTGTTAAATGTAGAACGTATAGGTGATTGTTCAGATTTAAGCCTTTGGGTGATGCTTCGTGTACATGTCAATGCATTGCACCACTGAAAAACAAGGGGGAGTATATAGTTTCCCTCTACTTATGTATACTATTGAGTTCCAAACATGTTAAGAAATTTGGGTTCAGTAAGAAACGTGTCGTATTTGGAAGATTTATGTTATGCGTACCTGCAGTTGCAGTTTTAAAACACTTCTTTTGGTAGGCCTTTTATGTTTCCTGCTCATAGGCATGACATTCAAGATTGTTTTTTCCATTCCCACTTCCTAGGTTGTGCGTGATTTGCTCTTAACTCTTGTTCTGACTGGAGAGATTGAAACTACAAAGTAAGATATTGTTGTGATTCTGTAATTTGGTCACAACTATTGTCATAGATGTTGCGAATCCAATTACTCTGCTCCCCTGATAGCTCTATCTTTAAACTGTGGCACGTTCGCTGGTTACTTGCATTCTACTGATTTCGTGCTGCAGCGAACCCTTGTTTATTCTGTTAGTTCAGCTATTATTCTGTTTTTAATTGCAGAGGCTTAGTACTTGTCTGGTTAGGTGGGATAATAAGCCTTTTAAGCATGAAGAATGCCTTGATTAAAAGCCTGCTAACAATGATCTTAACCTTGGGGGCTAGTTTTGACATTTAATCATGTATCAATGTTAATCTTCCTCATCATTCTGGTGCCATCCTAATTTTATGAAGCCCGAGTTTGTCTCTACGACGGCTTTTGTAAGGTCTATGTTGCAAATGTCCAGTTGCAGCGTCCTTGCTCTCCTTTCAAGCTTTGCATCAGTCAGATTGTGTTGTTTGATGTGCATCAGGATCTACTGTTTGCCTTGTATGATGCCTTTAATTTTTCAGGTTGTTGCCAGTAGTCTCCTTGGCGGCTACTGACTAATGCCTCCAACTCCAAGTTACTACGGTCAAGCTTATATCAGCTGTTTTTCATACCATATCCGCTCATACCAAAATCAGTTACTTTCATCTCATATAATCTCCTACCATCTCATACCATATCAACTACTTTAATCTCATACAATCTCCTACTTTCTCATACCATATTTAATCAACTCATATCATCTCCGATAATCTCCGATCTACTTTCAACTCTTAAAAAAAAATCAATTCTAATTTTTAAGAAATTTATTTAAATATTAAATATTCTAGTCAGTATTTTAGTAAATATTTATTTTTAATATTAATATTTTAGTTAATGTTTGTTTTAAATATTTATATTAAATATTGATTTTTTAAAATACTAATATTTTAGTAAATACTTATTTTAAATATTAATATTTTATTAAATGTATATTTTAAAAATTCATTTTTAATATTGAATATTAATATTTTAGTAAATATTTATTTTAAATATTTATTTTAAACATTAATACTTTAGTAAATGTTTATTTTAAATATTGATATATTAAATAATAAATATTACTTCTTATGTCTCAGCTGAACTTGCACTATTGCTTTTTGGACACTATTATTTTTTTGTCACTATTCTCTATTAAAGGTTGACCACATAGTTGAATAAATATATGAATAACAATATTATTGCATATGATATTGTTCAATTCGTCGTAACAAGTTGTTTCTAAACATCAACTTTTTATTTGCCTTTATTTTTATTAGATAAACATATCAACGGTCAAACATGTTTCTTAATGATGAGCATGTAATCTTAGCTGGGACGGAGGGACTAATGTTTTAGTAAATGTTTCTTTTAAATATTTCTTATAAATATTAAAATTTTAATAAAATCATTTGAGTTTAGTTCACATAAAATATCATAATAATGAACCATTTTTCTATTATGATTTACATAGGTTATTTAATTCATTTTTGTTTTATTGAATTGAATTTAGTTAATTTGAACGGTGTCCAATTCAGTTCAGTCCAATCCAACTCAGTTCAATTTTGTTAAGACCCATTTTTCCAATTTTGTAACTATGTTTGATTTTCAAAAAATTCAATTTAGTATATTTAAATCTATTTTAATTTAATATTTTAAAATAAAAAAATAATGTTCAGTTCAATTTCAGATAAGTTTCATTCAAGACCTATTATTACTAATTGAATTGAATGTAAATTTCTAAACGTGACCTTAAATGTAAAATTCTAAAAATGATCTTATATATGTCTATTAATCAACACATACTTCGAAATGTAGTTTAATTAAGTTAAATACATATAAATAACACGAAATGTACAACTCAAATATTAAATTCTTATTTTTCTAAATTACATATGGTAGTTCGAATATTGCTAATAATAATTAACCACATGGTTTCATCCACAAATAATTAATTATATTTTTTCATTGGAACTTTGCGCTTCATCCACTATCCTTCCAAAATTTCAAAGTTATACCATTACGTACTTCTCGCATAGGCTGGTTGCGACTTCATAAAAAAAATGTAAATTCGTAACTCCTTGGACAATCTCATGGTCTAATATACTCCCCCTGGTTCACTAACATTGACTCACTGTCCTTTTTTGGATGGTTTTTTAACATTGACTCCTTCCCCTTTTGGCAAATATTAGATTGTTTTCATCCACTCATTTTATTTTTTAAACCTTCAATGCATTCTCCACCACTAATTCTACCTTTTCTAAATCCAAGTGTCAAAAACAAGTGAGTCAATGTTAGTGAACCAGAGAGAGTAAGTATTTCAATGTTGAAGCGTTATTTGGCTTTGCATTAACATTTGAGGCATAGATTTCAGCACATGCCAAGTATTCTTCAACTCATTTCAACTCTCGTTCTCATTCTCAAAGATGAATGACGTTTGTTGAAATATTCATACATGCTTGAAGGTGGTGCCTTCCTGAATTCCTATAGATGCCTTCTGATTGTTAGATTGCTAATCGGAGACAAATATCCAAGAGTGTTGGGATATCCAAAATCCACCAAATAAAATTTTCCTTCACACATTCATTCATAGGAACAAACATTAGACGTTATCATTATTAGTGAATTTATATATTGTAAGTTTGAATTTCTACCTGGAGGAGGATGAGGAAAAACATGTTTTGGATTAGTAAGCGAATCCTTCCACATTGTAACATCATGGACCTTCCTTACCGTCTCACATTAATAAATGTGGTGATTTTGTCAAATGAACAACAAGCCAAACTACAAGATCCTCAGACTACACACTTGAACGTCTTAAATAGTACTTCTTCTGATTATCTTTTTTGAGTGCCAAGAAAGTTTCTGCATTCTCCCTAATCTTCAAGTAATCCAAGAAATTCACAAAGAATTCACCACCAAACTCTTCATTTCTTCACAATATTTCTCAGTCAATGTTAGTTGAATAGATTTTTCCTTCTCAGGTCTTTCCTTCCTTGCTTGAATTTGAGCCTCTTAATTCCTCGCGCAAATCTCAACACTACGAGTTAGCATCAGAAGAACATATTCATAGCTACAATTTCTTCTTTTCCTCTCACTTGCATTGTCTGAGTCGTAAGTTCTCTTATTTCCACCAGTCTTACTGCCACTAACCCTCTGAACATCATCCTCTGATTCACTTTCCTCACCTAAGGAGATATTGTATCCCTCATCCGCATTATCAACTTGGACATCTCCACTATCTCCAACCCTTTCTTGCATATTAAGATCCACATTCAAATCCACAGGTTTTCACCTTTATTCTGAACAGATGGTGGCTTTTCCACACTCAAATCAACCACTTTCTGACCCTTTTCAAGATATGTGCTCTTTTTTCCATTGTCGGAGAAAAACAACCACCCACACCATGGGCAGTTTTACCTCCAAAATAAGATTTCCAACAGAATATTGTGTATACCACTCTTAGCCACGACTAAGGCAACCATGGAATGCTTCTGTAAACAATTAAAAATTAATGTCAGTTTCAAAGAAATAATTAACAACATATAGCAATATATGCAATAGTAATCAGAGCAAACTGACCAGTCTAAAGACTTCATATCTTTCTAACGAAGTCTCTAACACATCAACTTTCTTAGTCACGTGATTGAATGAAATGCCCGATTTTTTTGGAAAAACACTTGTATTTATCCCTTGTGTCAGAGTAATGGTTTGTGTACTGGTAGTAGTTTATATTCAACCCTCTTTGGTCATTAAACAGCCTTGCAATGTTTTCCAACTAATCTAGCTGGATCCCTTTGAGTTATGTTCTATCATTATTTTCAACAATCTTTTTGAAAAATCATTTCGATGATGCCATCATATTCTTTCCGTCTTCGACATTATCTTCAACACACAATTCAACACTAAATTTAGCTATAAAAAATGAAGCAGTCGATGCAGATTATGGATAAAGCTTGGTATTACTTGAGTAAATATCAGAAAATAGGAATCACATATTAAGAAGATAACTGCAGTCATCCAAGTTTACTTATGAAATATATTAATAATTCCCAGAAAGGTGATTGTTTTGAAATGCAAACAAATCTGCTAACTTTAACAATGATAAAGGAAAAGCATAGCAGATCACACAAACGAGCACACAAAAACAGAGGACACGCACACAGCAAACCCACACGATACAATCACACACAGAGCACCCAAACATAACAGGATGACAAAATGCGGAGCCGGCTGAACGCAGGTGAACGACAACGACGAAAAGCACTACCTCGGCGTGAATCCAGTTTGCCGAGATGCACAGGCAAACGGCGAACAAAAGGATTGAAAACGGCAATGGTTTTCAAAATAAAGTTGTCATTTCAGTTTTTTCTATATATGTACTTAGGTATATTTATCACATGTTAAAATTTATACTCCCTCTGTCTCAGCTTAAGCTGGACTTATACTATTCATTTAGTTAAAATTGACTAATTTAAATGAAGAAATATACTGAAGATGATGATCAGGAGCAGCAACATTGGAGATCAGAAGTTGCAAGTGGCAAGGTTTAGTTTTGGCGGGAAAATCAGTTGAAGTCGGTGGAAACTGATTTTCAACTTTCAGTTTCTAACTTCCTGCTCTTGATAGTTAACTCTTTGTATAGTTCATTAGTTTGTTAGTTTTGGTAGACAGTTAGAAGCATGATTCATGTATATATAGTGCCTGAACTCGATGTAACAAGCTAAGTTAATATCCAGAAATTTTCCCCCCAACTTTGCTTTGAGTTCAGAAACTGATTCCAGATTTTGAACTGCTTTTGCTTCTGAATTCATCTTTGATCAAGCTCGATCTAGCTTGTTTTTGTTCATTTCTACATTGCTACTCAACAATTTTGGCCATCCTTTTGATAAATCCCACAGGACATTAATTTTATGGCCAATGAGTGTGTCATTAAAATGATTTATGATTTTTATTATCAATTTATGTTTATCATATATCAGTTTATTTGTGGCACACTATACATTCCATACGATTACACAAGGGATAATTCTGATGAGTTCTGATCATTGAGAAGCATTGGTATTTTTCTGCCAATATGAGATCATTCTATCCCATAAGTACCTGCTTCGGATTGTTTGAATACCAATATCTTATTAATTGAAGCGTAAATGTAACTGATTTGATCACAATGGTTGAATGTGAGGTGTAGCTCATCTGAATTAGCTTTACAGAATGGACATTTTGAAGGCAAGTTAAAGGATATATTTCCAGACAAAGAAACTTATTTTCTTGGGATGTAGTTTGGACCACGGGTGTTTTAGATTCTAACTGAAAGTTTTTTTTGGGTCAGATCAACTCGTCAACCGGTTTTAGAGTGAAATTACCGATTGGATTAGGTTTCCAAATCATTTTTTCATTATAGGTTGGCCAGATTTTCCAATCTTTCGTCAAAGTCTAAATTGTGTTCTGTGACAGGTTATCTTTTAATGTTGATACCAGGAGTATCATCGTATTGCACGATATTATTAATTAAAATATTAGGATTATGTTTTTTGTACACATTGTGTCTTACATTTAAATTGAAAACAAAGAATTTTATTTAAAATTTTAAAGTTTATCAAAATCTTGGGAAAGACCGTATTTCTATAGGCATATGAAAAAATGGTGTTGAATTATAATTATAGGGTAAAATATTTTAATTGCAATATTAAAATTTATTATTCAACGTATAGTAGTTATAAGTTTATGAACCAATTAATGCAACCCAAATTTTTTATCTTGATTTATTCTAATTTGCAGTTTAAACTTTGGTCTTCCCATAACTTATGGAAAGACCGTCTTTCTAGAGACGGACTCTTAAAGTTTAGTCATCTAAGAAAAACTATATGAGATAGTTAGAA
>JAULKK010004122.1:0-10472 GCA_032355705.1 Rubia peregrina
TGCTGCTTAGAGAAATTGTGTATGTGATTTGTTTGATTGGTTTCTAAGAGTGATTTAAGATTTATAATTGAGTTAATTTTTGAGTTTTACTAATATTGAACTACTGAGTAGGCAGTGTAAGAATGATGTTCATTCAGGATAAAACATGAATGGTACCAATGGTTTGAGATGGAAGCACTGTTTCTGTCCATTATGTCTAATCAGGGACGGAACAGGGGGCGAGGGGTGCTGGCGCCACTCCGCCGTCCAAAAAAATAGGTACCTCTCTTTTTCAACCTCCCTTACATTACATCCTGGTTCCGCCACTGATTTGACGGTACTGTATTATCGGTTTTGTCACGCATCAACATGTTATATGTTCCTTGGTAGAATATAATGCACTAAGCATTTTTTGGAAAGTTTTATTTGGCTTTACGGGTCAAATTTAAATTTTTATTCAGTGCCTTTATTTGGCAAGCAGGGTTTAATGGCTGATGCAGTTCTCTCTATAAGATTGCATTTAGATCTCATTTCGAACTACTGGTGCTCTTCTATATTGAACCTAGAATAGGGGAGCTTGGTTGACGAAGGACCTAAGTGCAAATATAATTAAGTTCATTAATTGTCTTTTATTCTTAGGGGTTGTTTTGTAAAATTAAAATTCTTCCCCTGAATGAAAGTTGACTTCTTTTTGTCAGTTACTTTTTGCCGCCTCTGGCTCTTTGAAATTTGCTTCCTAAAATTCTGCGGTTTGTCAGATTTTGTCACTGACAAAAATTTGCACGCTGATGTGACAGTTCGATCATTCGCTCTCTGCTTCTCTGATGTATCTGAATTCAGGTCTTTTTCTTCCTGCCTCACTATTTCTTCTTCTTGTGCTTTTCTTGTTGTTGGGTCGATTTCGCATATTGTTTTTGCCGATTTGAGTAGGGAATCTAATTTTCCCTTTTCGTGAAGGTGAGTTGTTGGGTTAGCTTTCCGTCCTGAACCTCTACTTCCCTTACATTCATCAGCGTTGAATTCCATTGGACCCATCTGGTTGATGGTTTAACGGTAAATGAATCGAGCGACTAAAAGGTGGAAGGCTTATGGTGAAATTCCCATGGAGGAGAAGGAGAGGATGCTCGCCAAGCGAAGGCTTGCTTATGCCGACAAACGAAAGGCTGCACTTAAAGCAGCCTGATAGTTACTAAAAATGGTGAAGGAAATTTGATATTAACAAATATGCCTAGGCACTGACTTTGAGCTCTGTGTAGTCCTAATATTGCTTGATTGTATTTTTATTAATGCCTGGTCGATGATCTACTTGAAGATTGTTGTAGAGGAAAATGAACAAGGAAATTTGACATTAACAAACCTGCCTAGCCACTGATTTTCACCTCTGTCAAGTCCTAATATTGTTTTATTGTACTTTTATTAATGGCTGGTAGTTTATACGGCTGAAGAATGTTATTGAGGAAAATGAACATTGAATCGTTGGAAAAATGGAAACTGGAAGCATTTAAAAGGAATTTCGACTTACCTTCCTAAAATCCACTTACTTGGCTGGCAACAATACTCTAGATTCATTTGTGATGGACCAACTTCAGCTAAATTTTAGTTTTAAAAACTTAAGGAATTTACTGAAACACACAACGAAAATCCTTTTAAGCAGTGTCAAGTTAAAGATGTAGAAGAGTTGCAGATTTATGAAAGATCAATTGAGACTCATTGTGAAAAACCTCATTAAGTACGGAGAGTTGAGCAACATTAGAAGCCATACAATAGAAAGTTGAGCAACATTAAATACCGCATGCAGCATTAGATGCCACATGTAGTTAAACCAAACCTTGATCTTGAGTCATGTGTGTATACAAATCAGTGGATGTAATTAGGCCACTTTTTATAACGTATATGGGAAGTGTTGCTATTTCAATAACAGTAGGCAGAGATAACAAATAGTCAACTTAGGTTATTGATCTTTGCGGTGTCCCAGACTTTCATCACGCAGTTGAATTTTCTTTTCAGGCTATTGTTTACTGTCATTCCTGCACTTGATGCATCTTTTTCTTGACAAATAAGGCTGCAATAAATGGGTTAGTGTTATTTTCATAGTCTTTAATATAATAAGTATATCTTTCTTACATATTCCGTCTCTGCATTGTTAGTGTCTGTTAGCAACTATTCCTTACCATGAATTCTGGTTATTTGGTTTGCATTTAGGTGGAATTGATTATGTTGTTCACGTTTTTACTGATTTCATGCGCGAATGTTGATATACGTATCATCCTGCCTTGGGACGTAAAATATATTTGCAGCATGCCAATATGTCACGCCATATGTTTTTTATTTCCAAAATTCATTCCTGTGAAAGTTTTGTCGGGAAATCATTCACGAAAGTATGACAATGCACAAATAACCTCCAAATAAGGAGTTTTTTTGCCACACTTTTTGCATTTAGCGGGTATTCGAGCTCAGCTGACTTAAATTCATTTGCTTCGCTGATAACAGTCCTCCGGGATAATTTGTAAGGGACCATCTTCTGATAAATTGTAGTAAAAAGTCTTAGCAAACTTGAAGTAACAAACAAGGAAAAAGTTTTAAAGATGTAACAAGTTCACAATGTACATGAGTTGCATATTACTAGCCTGTGAGGAATTGAGGCTCATTATGTGAAGGTTTTCCTTTTGTTCTAACTGCATCCTACATGTACTTAAGAGCTACCTTGGGCTGGACGCATACATTTATGCAAATGAACAGAGTATAGTTTAGGCCAGTTTATATACAGTGTATGAGAAGTGTTGCTATATGTATGAAACTAGCCAGGGAGTACTTACAGTCAACTTAGGTTGTTGATTTTCTCGGTGTAAACGACCTTCATCATCAAATGAAAAGTTTTTCACATAGGTCTGTCCAATATCATTCCTATAATGGATGGATCATTTTCTTCATAAAGAAGGCTGCAGTAAATGGATTAGTCATGCGTTGATTACCTTGAATGTGCAAATTAGACCTTCCATATAGCTTTCCTCTCTGATTATGTATTATGTATTTTTGTTGACATTGAATATGTTGTTTCTATTTTACCTAATTTTATATTAATTTTGTCGCACACAACAACTTGTCCTTACAGCTGTTTATGTACAAGTGATATCGATATACCTGATAATATTGGTAGTTTTTCTTTGTTCATTAACGTTTTCCAATGTTTTAAGCCTCGTGTTTAGCTGGTCACTTTAAGCATAATCGTATTGTAGAGTTGTAGGTTGTAGCAGTGGATGAGAGTTGTTTTAGCAGTAAAGTGAATTCTAGAAATTCTTCTTAGGTGTCTGAACTGGTACAAACAAATTTGCCTATAGTAACAAGTTTTGACGTTCATATGTTTTAATATCTGAGTATACAGTTTAAAAAGTCAGTTTCTGTGTAAAAAACAACACACTTGCAAGACTGTAAAAAATACCATCAGCACCAGTACAAAAACCTTTCGAACAATTGTAAGTGAACAAGATTTGTAATTAGAATCATATATTAAGATTCAATGTTGGAAGCTCCGCGGAGATAAGTTTTTTTTCCTTTTCAATTTAATTCCAAATGGTTCACTAATTTTACCCATGTTGATGTAATTGGGGTTCCTATGATGAGCTGCTTAACTTATTGAAAGCATCTGCCTACAACCTAGGCTATTGTGTTGATTCCGACCAGTTATTTGAGGAACCTAACTTTTTGTTTCTTTTCAACTGAATTTTTTTATGCAATATTTCGCCATTCTCCTTTAACATGGGTTGAAGTGTTAGATTTGTCCAGTAAAGTAATAGTTTGTTGCTGACATAAGCGATGAACTTGGTTGTCTGTTTATTCTTTTTGTTAAGAGGCAGAGAAATGGGTTTAGTTATAGTAAACATAGTTTATTCTAATTTGAAGTTAATTTTCCTTTTTCTGATATTAGATTATTCGGCCTCATTGTTTCTCATTGAAGCAAAATAAAAGAATAGAAACTATAACATTTCTGGAGCTAATATCTCCATTGAACGTGCGACTGTGACTTTCTTATTAATGATGCTTTAAATGATGCTAATATCTCCATTGAATGTGCGACTGTGACTTTGCAACTGATTGATTGATTAAACTAATGGTTTGGGTTGAAATTTGATCTTTTGGTGTAACTCTGGGCGTTCATCACTAGCCTATTAAAAAAATTCCTTGACATAGTTAGTTAGACAATGTACCAACATGAAGGATCTAACCTGCAGGTTCTCCATTAACAAATGCATGTAAGGAATGTCGCAGTGAGTTGACGGTTAGTAATGCTTGCGCCTCTGAGGAATTAACACTGCCAATGGAGAAATTTTATCTACTATATCATTATAAGCCTAAAATGCATAGTTTCAGATGTGTCAAGCAAATCATGAATCTTTTCTTTGCAATTGATTGTTTGATTGAGCTGATGTCTTGCCTTAAAATTCCATCTTCTGGTGTTATTCTGTCCGTTGGTGACTGGTCTTGCCTTCATGCAATTATTTGTTTGCATTAATTCTGATTATGTTTTTTTTTTGCAACATTGCATGTGTTGTTTATGTTTTGAATAATTTTATATTAGTTATGTTGCACACATCAACCTGCCTTACATTTGTTTTTGAATGCAATGCACAAGTGACTCTGAAAAGTCCTTTCGATTGTTCCATGCACAAGTAAGACTTCCTGGAAATATTGTAATTTATATTGGTCTGACAGATCAAGTCACTCAGTTGATGATATTGAGGACCTTGTCTATGGAATATAAAGAACTTTAAATAATGAGGCAATGTTAACGCAAATAGCACACGTGGTCTGAAAAATAAATGCATTTAATAACTTCTAGAAGTAAATTCAAATCTGATTTTATTCTATTTTACATACCTGCATTATTTGGCCTCGTTGTTTCTCATTGTAGCGAAATAAAAGAATAGAAACTATAACATTTTTGGAGCTAATATCTTCATTGAACGTCTGACTGTGGCTTTCTTATTAATGATGCATAATACTTTACAACTGATTGATTGATTAAACTGATGGCTTGGGTTGCAATTTGATCTTTTGGTGTAACTCTAGGCATTGATCACTGGCCTATTACATTTTGGCTTGACATCGTTAGTTAGACAATGTACCAACATGAAGGATCTTACCTGCAGGTTCTCCATTAACAAATGCATGCAAGACATGTCGCAGTGAGTTGACAGTGAGTTGACAGTTAGTAATGCTTGAGCCTCTAGTGAATTAACACTGTCAATGGAGAAATTTTATCTATTACATCATTATAAGCCTGAAATGCATAGTTTAAGATGTGTCAAGCAAATCAAAAATATTTTCTTTTCAATTAATTGTTTGATTGAGCGGATGTCTTGCCTTAAAATTCCATCTTTCGGTGCTACTCTTCTCGTTGGTGACTGGTCTTGCCTCTATGCAATTACTCGTTTGCATTGATTCTGGTTATGTATTATGTATTTTGGTGACATTGCATATGTTGTTTATGTTTTCAGAAATTTTATATTAGTTATGTTGCACACATCAACCTGCCCTTACAGTTGTTCTTGAATGCAATGCACAAGTGACTCTCAAAAGTCCTTTCAATGGTTGCATGCGAAAGTAAGACTTCCTGGAAATATTGTAATTCATATTGGTCTGACAAATCAAGTCACCTAGTTGAGGATACTGCGGAGCTGGTGTATGAATATAAAGAACTTTAAATAATGAGGTGATGTTAACACAAATAGCAGATGTGGTATGAAAAATAAACGCATTTAATAACTTATAGAAGTAAATCCAAATCTGATTTTATTCTATTTTACATACCTGCGTTATTCCACTGTTGCAAATGTCTTTTGCTTTTTTTCCTTATGTATAAATGACTTCTGCTCCTTTTGGTAGCCATTTGAATCCAGTGAGTGTTTCCTTTTATAATTAGAAAAAAATTCATGCCTTACTCTTTGTTGCACCATTGTTTCCAGAACCAAATTGTCGTGATCAACATCATGTCTTTTGCCTTATGTGCTCAAACAGTTATGTGTTATGTATTAGTGTTTAATTTGTCAATAATTTTTTTAATTACACTTGCATTATATATTACTCAGAGATGTACCTTTATGTCAAACTTTTGTCTTGGAAAGTGGCATTGTCTCTCAAATTGTTAACTGTTTGATTAGTGCTTAGGATTAACTGTTAACTATGAATACATGGAAATTTCATGTTGGCATTTTCAGGACTTTACATTTTCGATATGAACTAGGATTTGTTTGGTTGTTTTAGATTGGATTAGACTCTCCTAAATTACGATGGAAAGATTGAGTGAGTTGCGGCGGACAAATTCACTATTTCTGCAGTTTTTGGTTTTCATATTGAAATTCGGCTAATTATGATATATTGTATGTTTTTGGACGGCATCAGAGCAAGGGAATGTTGATATATTTAGGTTATGATAATTGTGTATAATGTTGTGAATTTAATAGAATGCGGCAAATTTGTTGACCACGGTGCCAAGTGAGACTAAGCTCTGTCTTACCATACTGCAAGGATCTGGGATGTTGGTTGTGCATTCTTTTTTTACTCATAAAACTTAGCTCAATATTCCATGATGTAAGTGAATATAACAATGCAAATAGCATTGTAAACCGGCTGCAAGAAAGGTCACAGACGAAGAATAACTATATTTAGGTCCATTATTTGTTGCTATCGGTCTTCCTATATAACCAACACCCTTCTGCTGATTATGAATTTGGAATATGGAAAGCTTCTGTGTTCATCGTATGGACAGCTAAATGAAAGTAAACTCAGTACTTCCATATTTAAGCTTTTGAAACTCAATATTTGGTTGTTTTTCCTACCTGCATGATTAACAGACTAAGTAGCTGAACATATATATGAATGTTTACTGCCAGGTAAATTAATAGGTCAGATTTGTTCTGGGTTTTTGTAGTATTGTCTGACTTCGCATTTTCTGTTTTATTCCCTAAGTGTTGTTTCATTTTTAGTTGCTCCATTCGTTCTCATTTACAAAATTAGATGTTGCTTACTGTTGCCCTTCTCCTGCATTTTCAGTGAATTTTAACGATGGCAGTTTTAACATTCCAGAGATCCGGTCTGTAAGCTTTTCAAAGCCAGCCATAATCGACACTATGGAGGCATCCTCTATTCACGTGATCTACTTGGTCGGTGTGATTCTCATGAGCAGCACTGTGTTTTTTCTGAGCCATCGTTGCCTCAACCTTCTGCTGCAGGTTTCACCAACTTTCCTGAATATGATTGATGTTTTATTTGATAGTTGTTTTGGGTGTAGCTAATTTCGTTGTTAGAAGAAACTGTTCTTAATTAATATGTCTCAGATAAAAAAGTATGCATTTGTAAATGAAACAGGTTGATGTAATTTGGATCCTGGGAAAAATTAGATTCATCCAACAGTCATCTTCATTATTGTTTTCCCATCATAAGATGAGATCATATTTTTGTCACGTTCAACTGTCAATATTATGTGTTTGAATTTGTCGCGGTGTATATTTGTCTTTTCTTTGCTTCTCTTTTTTTAAAAAAAGCAAAAGATTATTAGTTCCAAATTAGTTCAATATTCCATGATGTAAGTTAATATAATAGTGCAAGCGACAGTGAAAACCTAATGCAAGAAAGGTCAGAGAGGGAGAATATTTATGTTTATGTCCATCATTTGTTGTTATCTTTGTTCCCATATCACCGACATCTTTCTGGTCATTATATATTTGTTATATGGATAGGTAAATGAACTCAGTCTTTCCATGTTCTAAATTTTAAAGTTTAATATTTTTTCCATTTCCACTTCCCACATTATTAAGAAACTAAGTAACTGAACACATATATTGAACGCATACTGGCAACAAAGATAATAAGTCAGATTTGTTATGCATTTTTATACTATTGTTTCATCTCTTACTTTTTTTTATTCCCTAAGTGTTACTTCATTTGTAGAGCCTCCATTAATTGTTGCGTAAAAATCAAATGTTGCTTACTGTTGCCCCTTTCCTGCATTTCAGAAAGTGCTTATGATACCGATTTATCTTTTCCAGAGATCCAGTCTGGTAGTTTCCCAAATACGCGCATGTCGAAGACTATGGAGGTATCCTATATTCATGGTGATTTGGTTAGTCGGTATGATTCTCATGAACAACAATGGGGTTATTCCCAACTATCATTGCCTCAATCCTCTTCTACAGGTTCTTCCCACTACCCTGAATATGATTATTCTTTTCTTCCTTGGTTATTTTGACCGTTGCTAATTTCACCGTTAGGAGTAGTTGTTATTCCACATTATGTATTCAGAACACAAAATATGCATGTGTAGATGAAGCTTGTGGCTCTAATTTTGAATTTCAGGAAAGCTTAGGTTAATCCAATGGTCATTTTCACTTATTCTTAATATTCGGATGGGATTAAATGTTTTCCATGTTCGACTCTCGCCATTATGTGATCGAATTTTGAAAGGTGTAAATTTATCTATTTTTTGTTGTTATTGTAAAAATAGGCAAGAGATAATTAGTTTCATATCTCCTACCTAATGCGTTGTTCGCACTGTCGCGGGTTGAACCCAGTTGTTGCTGCTGCTGCTTTGTTTGATTTTACTAAACCTTTGTATTTTGACCAATCTTGTTAATTCAATTATTTATACCCATGGATCTGCTTTTATATATAATAAATGGCTTCTTTATTTCCGCATCTTCGCTTTTATTACAGTATTTGCTATAAATTTCCTTTTTCGCCTCTATACTTCTGTCTTTTTATCCCCATACATATGTTATCGTTAACTACTTTATGTGAAGAAGAGAAATTGTCTTTAATGGTCGTCTAAGCCTACACATTAGCAGTGAAATTTTGTAGTTCGTTAATTGCGATGTGCTACATTGTATTGTTTTTCTGCCATCACTCAAATATTTATTACCCAGGCCGTAAATTTATGTGTATTTTTGCACTTGATTTATTCTTCTGATCATGCATCTCTTGTTGTCTACTTTATTATGATGTAGAAAATTAATATACAGTCTTCCACTTGGTTATTTCTTATGATCCTTCATTTACTATTGTCTTTTTTATTAGGAAATAAGGTGCCATCCTCTCGAGGGAAAAAAACTAACTATTTTATGGTTAGTAAGTCACCCAGATTGCTCCCTGAGGTCAGCCCTTGTCCGAATTGTGGTGCTAAACATTTTTATGCTGAACCTCTGAATTTCTACTGCACTTCTGGCGAAGTATCTTTAGTGCCCATACCTATGACAGCCTGTATTCGTGAATTGTTGGTTGGGAAATATGAAAAGTCTGTTCATTTTAGGAGGTATATTAGAACGTACAATAATAACTTTGTCTTTACAACCTTTGGTGCGCGCTATGATACTTCTCTGAAGGCCAATATTAGTGGTGTTTACACTTTTAAAGTTCATGGCCAAATATATCATTTCCTGCAGCCTTTGAAATGCACCGCTGCGTATAGTCCTTCTGGCATCCAGCTCTATTTTTTGACACTGATCAAGAGCTGGAAGTACGTTGTGCATCATATGTTGGCTTTGAAATAGAAATAGTTAAGTTGTTAATGAAAGAATTAACTTCAAACCTGCACTGCCAGTTTTTTAAATCCTTAAGGAACATTCCTTCCTTGGCATCAGCAGATTTTGTCCTCAATGGTAACCCAAACCTTGATCAGCGTGTATTTAATCTTCCATCTACATCCCAAGTGGCAGCTATTTATGTTGAGCTTCCAGATCCACAAACCGACCGCACTATACCCATACAGGTGTATGATTCGCTGAATACGGGATATTCCATTAAGCATTACTACGGATGCTATGATCCATTGCAGTACCCTATTTTATTTTCGAGAGGACATAGTGGTTGGAACCTGAATATTAAGAGGTTCAGGAGGAGAAATAGGGTATAGGAGGACAATCTGACAGGTACATTTAACTTTCAGTCTCCTGAGACATTAATCTCATCTAAAGAGACAGGTACGAATGAACTCTTTTGAACTTTATACTGTGCATGATGAGTTATAGTTGTGGCTTATTTTGATTCTTTGGCTTGCTAATAACCTTTTAATGATTCATTTACTTTTTATGTAGTTGTACGCAATGGAAGGAAGAATAACGACACTGTCACTAACCGCGAATATTACTGCTATAAGCTCCAGATGCGAGAGGAAGACTTGTCCATGTTGTTGCATATGTGTAGATTATTTCAGCAGTATGTAGTTGATATGTACATAAAGATTGAGACCAACAGGCTAGAATTCTTGAAACATAAGAAATTGGATACTCGAAATGAAATGTTGCGAGGTATTGTTGATGGTTTGGGGGATGGTTTGGATGTGGTTTCTGCACTGGGCCATCATGTTGTTCTACCGGCTTCATTTATTGGGGGCCTCAAGATATGAAACGTAGGTACCTCGATACTATGGCTATAGTTCATTTTTTACCATGACATGTAACCCCAATTGGGTTGAAATATAGTCCAACTTGCTAAATGGTGTG
>JAULKK010004133.1:0-10472 GCA_032355705.1 Rubia peregrina
TGAGCCTCTCTTCTCATCATGAGTTCCGTAAAGGTGAGATGTACCAGTTTTTAAAAAAATTCCAAATATTCGGAATGATATTGTAAGGATCCTCAATAAAAATTCACCAAGAACTCAAGAAATACCTACTCTGAACAAAAACAACCAAAGAGAAAAAGAAAATAAAAACAACTAGCACATACACACACATAATATGCCCAAACACTTAAAAATAAATTCCTCTTCCCCGGAAGCGGCGCCAAAATGTGGGAGGTTGTTGTGTACCACTTAAACTTACTATTTTAATCCCTTTTTCCCCTACTAAATACAATGAAGTAGATAGTGCAAGTCGGCGTTGTCCACAGAGAAGAGAGATATTCCTAAGCATTTACACATACAAGGGTGAATATAAGCATAGATATAGATATATACATACACATAAAAGAAAATAAAGAGGGGGGGTTGGGTTCAACAACCAAGGCCTTAAATAACCAAATTAATGGATTCAACAACCAAATTCAAAGCAAAATAAATACACAATAGAGAACACATTAAATAGATAGAAATGATTCTCTAGACCTTGATAAGGAAGTTTCAATCCATTGCTCCCAAGGAGTTTACTAGTCTAGACAATAAAAACACATAACTAATCTACAAACTAAGAAAAGAAGAAAAAGAAAACTAGAGTTTTTTGGATAAAAATCGGGATAGAAGGGTTTTTGGAAAATGGAGAAGATAAGAGAGTATTTATAGTACAAAAATTACAAAAAACTGAGCTGGGCCACGAACTGTCGCGACTCGCGACACATTCTTCGCGGCTCGCGACCATCAGAGTACTCTGCTATCAAATGTTGTCTTCTTTCTTGGTCTAATTGTAGTTGTCTCCTCTTTCCTTTTTCAGGTCTTCAATGTCTTCAAAATGTAGTATTCATGGTCTTCAAAGATAGTCTTCAAAGTCTTCGAAGAGTAATAATAGCGTAAAATCGCTCGTAACTCATCTTAGAGAATTTCAAGGCAAAATGCCACTTCTAGAGTACAAAAGTATACAAAAGTGAATCCAAAAAGTTCCAAAATAACTGTATAAAATGGACACACCATGTTAACCCTAATGTAATCATAAGGTACTGATTCCTTTTCCTGTCTAGACCTAGGGTCACGGTCTATAGTGGATAGCCCGGTGGTGTAATAGGCTTACTCCCGCAACTAGCAGTTGCGGCTATGCAAGGCTTGTTTCCTTTAAGCGGGGGGCTCGTTAGCATTGAGGGTGAGATTATAGAGGGTGAAATGTGAAATCAGAGGATTAGAGCACACCCCTAGTTACGGAGAAGGTGAGATGGTTTAACGGGAGCCAAACGATTGTGTGACACACAGTGGGAATTCCCGACTATCTTCACACTATATAACATAACATGAAGTTAGGTCTATAAATTTTTATGTAACTAGAATATAGGATCAAAACATATGTCGGTTATGTTACGCAAATAACTCTCAAGAATACATAATTGATAGTTTACTTAGCGCTACTTGCATGCTGGTACCTGTTTGTTAGTATTGTATAGTTATTTCCAACACACAATTGGGGTGATGCCCGATTGTTGGTTGTGTTTGGCTAACCCTTAGACACTAGCAGCTCTGTAATGACACATGGACTTACCATTAGCTATGCTATCTTAGTTATGAGTAAGAACATGAGCAACTTATAAATTTTTATCTTTTACCCTCTTTGCACTCTCTGGTAAAGCTCTATGAAAAAGAAAAACCTCGTGGGTGCAGGTCAAATTTTGGTGCCGCTGCCAGAGATACTAGATTTGTCTATTTGTTATCTAGCATAACTAGTTGGTAGAGTAGCTTGTATTTTTTAGTTGTAATTGGTTTTTTTATAGAGTTTCTTTTGTTAGATTTTCTTTTATCATTCTGACCTTATGTGCTAGTGTTGTTTAAGGATAAGTATTGTATCGTTCCTTGTTTATGGTATAAACATATACCACAAATTTAGGGACTTCACATTGCTTACCGAATAATGCAGGAAGATGGAGAAGGGTGATAAAGTGGTTCCACGGTAGAAAATTATTGAAGAGGTTGAGATAGAGTCCCCGATGGCAAAGAGAATAAGATGCTTAGGGAGTTGATGGCTCATAATTTGGAGAATCAGCCCCTATGAATCATCTTCTCGCCACTCCCAGCAAATATCACTTGTGAGCTTAAGAGTGGCATGATCTAATGCATACCGACGTTCCACAGTATGGTCGAAAAATATAAACAAGGACTTGTGAGAATTCGACCTTGTATTCACCAACATGAAGTCACCAGGAGACTCCGAAGAGTACTACAACTTGAGATCATTCATGTTCTCATTCCGAGACCCGACGAAGGATCGGTTGTACTATTTTCCCCAGGGTGCATCACATCATGGATGAACATGAAGATGAGATTCCTTGAGAAGTTCTTCTCTGCCTCTAAATGCGATGAACTCAAGAAGCAACTCTCGAACATCTCCCAACGTCCCAATTAGAGCCTTTACGGATATTGGGAGTGTTTCAAGCGCCTCTTGGTAAGCTTTCCATATCATCCATTGATAGAGGTAGAGTTGGTATAGTTCTTCTTCGATGGATTTACTGATAAGGACATGATACTAGTCAACTCCTCATGCAATGACTTTATCTCAAGTAAGATCCCCAAGAAAACCATGGCCCTCTTTGAAGAATTGGTCAATGAGACGGTGCTCTTTGGTAACTATTCGAGCATGGGAGAAATCAATGAGGTAAGATCCCAAGACCCCAAAGTTGGAGGAACAAGTGAAAACTCTTGTGTCAATAATGAAGGATCTCAAAAAGGAAGAACTCAACAAGTTAAATGTTGCAAGAGTTTCTCTTGGATCACTATACCGATGATTGACATATTTTGCATGAAATTAGAGCCATTGAAGCAAGGGACAATAGACGAGGCATTATGAGGGAAGAGCAATGAAATGTATACCACTATGAGGATCAGGGTGATCATTAGGAAAACCAAGACCGCAGCAAATCCACCTATCTCAAACAAGCCATCATGGTTATGGTTGAGTCAAATGAGAAGTTCCATTCACGAATCCACGAAGAAATCTGAGACTTGGACACAGAGGTATTTTCTAGCATTAGAGTCTTGGAGGCCAAAGTGGATACCCTAGCCTTATCGGCCTATCGCCTAGAAGTCGATGCATAATGGAAGGCTACACATCACTCACATAAGTTCCAAGCCCCACAAGAAAGTTCCATGAAGGGAGATCGATGAGAGCTATGCATGAGATTAGATACAAGAAGAATGAGATGGAAGATCACTAGAATTTCAAGAGAGTGAACATGGAGGCACGTGAATGTTTTCTCAAAGGCGAAAAACACCCGAACTTGGGGGGAAATGGAGGTTAGGGAGAAGGACTCCTTCACCCTCAATTCCGGAAGCATTGAATCATAAGCGGAGGAAGGAACACAATAAGGAACTCTCTGAGGTTCTTGGGAGTTGTAAAGTAAGTATCCCAATCTTTGATGTTATTGACCATATGCTTAGGTATTTAAGTTATTGAAATCACCATGCACCTTAAAGCATGATACTAGGCATAGGTCGGTAGAACAAGTTAGTGATCACATTTTTACCTTTGTGCAAAAAGTCCTTTCCCCAAAATGCAATGTCCCTGCCATGTTTACTATCCATTGCATGATAGGAAATACATTGATCAAAGATGTCATGCTAGATCCAGGACTTTTAATCAATGCCATCCCATGACCATTGTATAAATATTTGAACTTCGGTAAATTACATGACACCGGAGTAGTGTTTAATCAGCCGATTGCTCTACCACATAGCTAAGGAGTATTGTGGGGTATGTATTGGTAAAAGTGAATGAATTAACCTTTCCGGCGGAATTTTAGGTTCTAGACATGGAAAATGAAAAGGAAGCCACACATCTACTTTTAGGTAGACCTTTCTTGAAAACTTCTGGGGCTAAGATTAATACGCATATGGGGAATTTGAGTATGGAATGGGGTAGTGACATTGTTAAGTTTAGAATTTATGAAATCATGAAATATCCTATTGATGAATCCTCTTTGCATGCGGTTGATGTCATTGGTGAAATTGTGCAAGATGTTTTTGATGATAACATGTTGGGAGCTTTAGAGAGTGAGCCTATTGGTAATGATGCATGTATTTAATCTCTAAATACTAGTTTGCTAACACTAGTAGAGACTAACCATTAAAGGCAACATTAGAAAGAAATTCCAAAAAATAACGTAGAACCGCCTTAGTTAAGGGGTTTTGAAGTCAAAACCTCTGTTCGGCACTCGCAAAATTCCATTAAGGGAAGTTAAAAGGTAGTTTATAGGGTGAATTAAAGGCGGTCAAATTTATAATCGCCTTTAATTAGCCAAAATTAAAGGTGTTTGCGCCAAACCACCTTTGATTGTCACAATTTTCTAGTTCAAAACATGGAGTTGATAGAATTTCTGAGCTCAGAACATGCTTCCCTAAGCAATTACTAAAGGACAATAATGCTTCTGAATTTGGAAGTGATGCACGTGCTGCTTTCAAATTCGGAAGTGATTTCGTGTCCTGCTTCCGAGTTTAGAATGATGTTTCTTTGATAATATTTTTGTTTGGAAATGGGTTCAAAGTTCAGAACCGGCTCTATTTAAATGAAAAAAACCTCGCCCATTTCATTAATTTCATACAAACAATCAAATTTGAAAGGTTTTCTCCCATTTCTACACCATTGATGAAAATGTAAATTTCCTAAATTAAAGAACATCATTTTCCATTGGAGAAGGTAAGTCTTATATAAATTTATTTCCTGACATTATCTTGAATTAGGGTTCTTATAAATCTTGAATTAGGGTTTTTATAAATCCTGAATTAGGGTTTGTATTTAGGTTAATTATGGGTGGCTTATGATTATTGTTGTGAGAATGCTAATGGGTTGCACTTTAATTGACTTGTAGGACAATAGATCAGAATGAATTTATTGTTTATGATCTTAGAAAATAACTCAATTACATGCCATTGGTAGAATTATTTACTACGTCAGCATTTGGAGATGCCTCTATAAAAGGTGTTATGCAAGCACGATGCCCGTGTAAGGATTGTAGAAATGGTGTGTATTTAGGGAGGAAGAAATTGCAGAAACATCTCATAATGAGAGGGTTTCAAACTACCTACATTGTTTGGTACGACATAGGGAAGTTGGAGAAACGTCTCGTACGATTGACTTGGGTAACATAAGATGAGCTAGATTGGAATGCAGAATTTGATGAAATGGTAGATAATATTTCAGGAGAGTTCAAAGGTAAACCCAAGGTCTTACAAACTTTGCTTGATGACAAAGAGACGCCATTGTACAATGATTCAAACACTTGGTATTCATTGCGATTTTAAAGATAATGAATTTGAAAGAAAAATTGGAGTTGACCGATAAGACGATAACCGAAACTCTCAAATTATTTAGGGAATTTCTCCCCAAAGGTAATCTTATGCCCGGTTGGTTGTATGTTGCAATTTCTTTTTGCCAATGGGATTGGAACTCAAAAAAATACTTGCTTGCCCAAATGATTGTATGTTGTACTAGGGGAAAGATGATGAAAATCGAGAAACATGCCGAGTATGTAGCGAGTCTGGCTACAAGTTGAAGATGGGTGTGATTGCGGTGGGTGCGTAAGTGCTAACTAAATCAAAGGAAACGACACCGAAAAAAGTGATGTGGTGCCTCCTTATCATTC
This sequence comes from Rubia peregrina, assembly GCA_032355705.1. Taxonomy (NCBI): domain Eukaryota; kingdom Viridiplantae; phylum Streptophyta; class Magnoliopsida; order Gentianales; family Rubiaceae; genus Rubia; species Rubia peregrina. The sequence continues at coordinate 5,724 of JAULKK010004133.1, forward strand.
CTCGATTGTGGAAGTTATTTGCGTGTAAGCGAGATGCAAAATTATTGTGTTGGCACGTGGAGAGGGATTGATCGGTGCATGATGTGATTAAACATACGTTGGATGGTAAGCAATGGAAAAAATGATGCTATTTACCCTGAGTTTGGCTCAGAACCGTGGCATTTGAGGTTAGGACTATGTATCGATGGAATGAAATTATGTGGTTATATGAGTAGCACACATAGTTCTTAGCCTATTATATTGGTTATCTACAACCTTTAATCGTGGTTAGCAATGAAACGTAATTATGTGTTGTTGTCTATGATGATTTTTGGTCCTAAGCAACCTGGTAATGATATAGATGTCTACCATGCTACTCTTGTTGAGGATTTGTTAACTGTATTTAATGTTGGTGCTTGAATGTAAACGGTAGTGCTAAAGATTTCTTTATATTGAAAGCAAAATTATTTTGCACCATTAATGATTTTCCCACCTACGAGAATTTGTTCGGTTACGCAATGAAAAAACATTGTGCTTATCTTGTGTGTAAGAAGGGAATTTATTATCGGTAGTTGAAGCATTGTTGTAAAACTGTATATCAAGGTCATCAGAGCTTTCTTTTGGAGGACCATCCATGTGATTAGCAAAAATGGTTCAATGGGGAAGTAGATGTTAGAAAAGTACCGGTAACATAAACGGGCACCTAAATATTTGATACGGTGAATAATTTGACCAATAACTTTGGGAAAAAGAAACGTAAAGTGGCCTCGGATGGGAGTTGGATGAAATACTCTAAATTTTTTTCCAGATTTCCTTATTGGGAGTGTTTGGATGTTAGACATTGTATCGATGTCATGCATATTGAGAAGAATGTGTGTGATTCTTTGGTTGGGACATTGTTGAATACATTTGGAGAAAAAATGGGGTTAAGGCTCAGTTAGATTTGGTTGAGATGGGAATTAAGAAGAGCTTAGGACCATTGACTTCCGATGAAAATTGTTACTTTCCCTCTGCTTGCTATTCTATGTCTTAGTTGGTGAAGAATCATTTTTTTGAGACCCTTAGTAGTGTTAAGGTACCGACTGCGTATTCGTCCTACATCAGTACATGTGTGTCAGATGAGGAGTTGAAGTTGGTTGGGTTGAAGTCACATGATTGCCACAATCTAATGTAAGAATTGAATGCCATTATGATTCGCTCATCATTTCCATCTTATGTAGGATTGTGCTTTACGAAGCTATGTTTGTTCTTCAAGTCCGTTTTCAGCAAAAATATTAGTGTGTCGAAGTTGGACCAGTTGCAATCAATAATTGTTGAAGTTTTGTGCTGGACGGAAATGTATTCCCCTCAATTCTTTGACGTTATGGTCCACTTGATCGTTCATCTTGTGCAAGAGATAAAGCTTTATGGTCCCGTGTTTGAAGTGGATGTATGCGTTTGAGAGGTACATGAAAATATTCAAGCATTTTGTGAAGAATCAGTACAGGCCTTATGAAAGTATTGTACATAGGTATGTTACAGATGAGGTCATCGAGTTTTGTACTGATTATATGAAGGAGGTCAGTTTGGTTGGGGTTCCAACTCACAGACATGAGGGACGATTGGAAATTCATGGGGTTGGCAAGGTAAACCTTTTAGCCCTAGCACAGAAGATTTATGTACTGCCCATCTTTATGTTTTTTGCAATCATGAAGATTTTTCCCCATATACATAGGTTCAAATTGATGCCATTAGAGTAGCCAACCCTAATTTGAATGAAATAGTGGTCCTAAAATTACATTGTGGGAATTTTGCATCATGGTTACGTGATCACATTGCCGTGGGCGATTATCCTATAAAAGTTAAAAGATTGGCTCGTAGACCACTGGTTACTGTAATTTAATAACCGTGGAGGACCATTTCAATAATAAAATCATAATTAAACACCAACCATCATCTGCAGTGTAAGCACTAATCTTCACCCCATCATAAACCATCATCCTATTACCGAAATGCGAGGCTCTATTATTATATTCAACCTATTTCACAATCTCCCTGTTCACTTTCTTTGATCTCACCTCTGGAGTAATTGATAGCTGAATGCATGTATCTTTCACCAAACCCAGGACAACATCAACATATATTGAACAACATGAGTATATATTGAAGTACATGAGTATATGATATGGATTTAATGAGCCACAAACAACATGAGCGTCATAAATATCGACTAATCTTTCCAACAGTAAAAAAATAGCAGGGGATAGATATAGGGAACCAGTCCGGTTCCTTCCACCTGCAGTATGGAGATGGAGTTCATGACCACTCTGAATATGACCAAGACTTGTATGTAATGAATAATATTTTCCAAGCACATTGATACTGTCAAATATTTGATGCTACCAAAACTTTTAAATAAATTAGAATGTTGGCATACTAGTTTGTGGGCTAAAATTGCGACGTCGCTTATTCATATTTTATGCAGTTCACTAGCATATGATGTCAAACACTTAGATTGGACCAAGATTTGTATTGTCGTATTTTGATATTTAATCTTTAATTTATAATAATTTTTTAACTATGTTATTTGAATACTATTACATCCTTAATATTTAACCTAACATACGCACAATGTTTTAATAGCAGTATTAGTAACAAAAATAAAAAATTATTGGGTATTGTTTTAATCAATCTTAAACAAGTAAATTATTGTTGCAAATTTTTTCCCAATAAACTCGAACTGTTGACCTACTGCTTGGTGGACTGAAATTGTTAGGTCCACCAAAGTCTGCGATGTTGGTAAGTGGTCGACACCATGTCCCCTGATCCAAATTTGGTGTGAAGTTGCATACATCGAGGTGGAAAACACACTGGTTCAAAACGACATCGTTTTGAAATGGGTATAAATAGGGGCACTCTGACAATAAGTTCAATTGTGTATTCACAAGTTTCCCGCAAATTCAAACAGTTTCCAACTTCCTCCTCATCTTCTCTCATGGATAAAGGTTTAGTTTTTTCTAATCTCCTAACACCCAAGTTTTTGGTTTTTTACCTTTATAGTGTTCGATTTGTGGTCTGTGAATGTGCTTCATTTTTTAGCTATCTAGTTTTGTCTTAGATTTATGAGATTGTGAACTTTCCTTGACTTTAAACATAGGTACAATGTTTTGATTTGTCTCCAAAGAGTTTTTGTTTAATTTGATGTTGATTAAGCTTAATGTTTTTCTGGTATTATGTGTTTCTTCCTGTGGCTTCCTCTAATATATGCGACGTCGCTATTTTTTTAGTCATAACTTGATCATGAATTATAGTACGACGACACATATTTCTATTTCCAGTAGCTTATTCTTCAGCTTGTGATGTTGCACTATTATCGCGTGACCTTCGGTATGACCGAAATGTTACCGACGTCGCATTATGCCATCTAAGTGTACAATTGTTATGCACATGCGACTTCAGTCTTGTGTCGATAATTTATTCAGCTTTACCGACCAATATGTGAAGTTGCATGTACATGTCTACCGTCCTACTTCTTTGGGCCAACATGTATCTGCGATGGCATTGCCGTCATCACTCCTTGAATTTCATAAGGAAGTTCGCACTTAACATTTTCCCTTTTGATGCAAGACTAATGGCTGGTGAATGATCGTTTAATCTTCCCTTTTTTCAGGTCTTTAGCCACGTACGCATATATTTACCAGCTAACACATCTTCACACTTTATAACAAATAATACATTTTGGTTTTCACACATTTCACTTGCACAACTTTGGACCAACCCAGAGCCTATTTTCTTCGACCTTGACCATCATATGATGTCTCTTGATAGCCCATGTTCCACTGCACTCTCAAGCAGGAGAATTTTGGGAAAAACCTTACTTTGGTAAATATTTTAAAATAAGTTTTATTTGTTGATAATTGCATATATATATATATGCATATTTATAATTAATATTTTTATGTGATCCAGTACATCCTGTGTGAGATTGTATCACTCTAGCCGACTGAGAAGACCCCTATAGTGCTGAGGTGCTACAAGATAGTGGCGTATGAACTACTCGGGGCAAGGTAAGATCAAAGCCCTTTCCCCCCAAAAGGTTTGGTGAGTTCCTTAAGGGAAACAACCTATGAATCGGGAGACACCTTGTTCTTAGAGGTGATAGAAGATGGGGGCCAATCCTCTTCAAGCTAATCATTGTCCGAACTGATTGAGTTTATTGTATTTTCTGTTATGTTGGAACTAAGACAACTCTTACTCGAATTTATGTACTATTTGTATGGATATTTTCATGACTACTTTTTTTCTAATTATTTAACTATCTGAACATTTAATTATTTCAACTTTATATAATTGACTATGTATATGTGCTATTTGATTTGTGCATGAATTTATAAACCATTTTATAACTCTAATATTAAAAACATTGAACAAAGGGTGTACTGGAGGTATAAAGAAGTTAATTTAGATTTATAGTCTATTATAGCACAGTGATATCTAGCTACTTTAGTGTCTAATTGTCTTTTTACATACACCTAAATTAATCTTGATGACGGGATACTGGGAAAAGAGAGATGCCAAAACGGAGAGAATCAAACGATCACCATTTTCTTTTCTTTTTTTCATTATTTTCTAACACCATCAAATTCTTTACTTTTGACTTAATTGTTTTTTTGGTCCTAGAGATACCCTCCAATACCATGTTTTGGTCCGCGATAGCAAAACCACGTCCAGATGGTACCCAACATTTTAAAAGTGCAAGTTTTGGTCCCCAATACCAGTTTCCGGGCGGTT
>JAULKK010004152.1:0-20396 GCA_032355705.1 Rubia peregrina
AACAAGTAGTTAAAGTAGTGAATAGATAGTGGATTCAAGGATAGATAGTAGGTTTGGAAGTGGATATCCATTGCCCCCAAGGCTTTGTTATTTGTAGTTTTTACTCTTTTTAGTAGGTTGTTTCATGATTAGCATAGTTACTTAACTTTACTAGTTGTGTTTGTTTTTTATTTCACAACTTAGGAACCAACCAACCCAAATCCCTCATTTTACTTGCTTTTATATATCTATGTGTATATATATCTATGCTTATACTCACCCTTGTATGTTTAAACGCTTGGAAATATCCTTCTTCTCTGTGGACGACTCCGACTTGCCATACTATCTACTTAGTTGTATTTAGTAAGCAAAATGGCTTAAAATTACATTTTTGAGAGGTACGGCGACGACCTCCCATACAAAAAAAAGTTCCCCGATCAAGCATGAGGATACTCACGTGGAATTGTAGAGGCTTTAACAACACCTTTACAAGAAAAATAGTTTGTCAATTGGTGAAGCAAAAAAATCCGACCATATTTTGTATGTTTGAAACTATATCTCCACAACAACATCTAGATAGGTGGTTGGAGAATGCTAGTTTCAAAAGGCTAGAGTATGTAGATCTAATTGGCAAATCTGGTGGAATTCCAATAATTTGTTCTGATAATTTAGAAGTAGAAGTGTTATGTAAAACTAAGAAATTTGTGTTTTTGCTTATCACCAACGCCCTTTGGGTAAGTTGGTGTTTAGGTTTTGTGTGTGGACATCTAAACTCTTCGGAAAGGCATGTAGTATGGAATAATTTGGATCTTTTGGATTATTTTGTTAAGATCCATGTATTGTTGGTAGGATATTTTAATTAGGTGTTCACACAAACAGACAAAAGAGATGGTGCACCAGTCACAAATATTCAAACAAGTTTGCATGCTTTTTTTGAGAAGCATAGTCTTATGGAAGTTAGAATGAAAGTTTATGGTACACTTAGTCCAACAAAAGGAAATACCAAATACAATTGTGGATAGATTAGATAGAGCCTTTGTGGATCTAAGATGGAGAAGCATTTTTCCAGAAGCTAAAGTAGTTAATTATCCCTTTCATGATTCAAATCACAGTATTTTACTCCTTGATCTCCAACCAAATAGAAATCAAAAGAAAATGGCTTTACGATATGAAGCTTTCTGGGAAAATTCTCAAGTATCAAAGGAAATTTTCAAGAAGACGTGGCTAACTTCACATACTTTCAAATGAGGGGGATCTTATAAGATCAAGATTAAATTTCACATTGAAACCTTTACACAAATGGAGCAACGCCTCATATGGAAATTTACAAAACAACATTAAGAAGCTGGAGAAGATAATGCAAAATTTTCAATGAGGACAAGGTCTCTACATCAACACAAAAGAGATTCATGAAGTTTACTTGAAGATTAAGAAGTGGAAAATATAGCTTTATGATTACTGGAAGAAGAAAAAAAGCTAAGATGTCATAGTTAAAGTTTGGGGATAAAAACACTACTTGTATCATATGTGGGCAACGAAAATGAAAATACCAATTATATCCAGGGAATCTATGATGTGAACAGCAATGGATCAGTGATCCTGGTCAATTTTTTCCAATTGTGGGTCATGTGAAAGCTGTGTTTATCATCCTATCATGGCATCCTCCTATTATACAGGGAGAAACACCACAGTAGGAATACATGCTGATAAATGATAAGAAGTTTTCTCATCAGTAAATGCATGTTCTTGTTCTCCCTTTCACTAAGCAGGAAGTATGGCTAGCAATTAAACAAATGAAACCCTAGAAATCTCTGGGGGAAGATGGTCGGAAAATGATAAGTGAAGATTTCACAAAGGCACTATTGGAGATGATAATCTAGGGCTATATTCCTCACCAGTGGAACAAAACACAAGTGGGTCTAATTCCCAAGGTCAAGGTAGCTAACTCTCCCTCAGATTATAGATCTATCTCTTTCTGCAATGTTAAGTATAAAGTTATAGCAAAACTATTAGCTACTAAACTGAAGATTTATATCAACTAATTGATCTCTGAGAGTCAAAATGGCTTTGTACCTGGAAGGTTTATAACAGAAACTATACCGCTTACACATGAGGTGATGAATTATATGGTCAAGCACAAATCAAAGAAATGAAAAGGCTTTATGGCAGTTAAGCTTGACATGAGTATGGCGTATGATAGGGTTTCCCAAAAATTTCTTGAAAAGGGCTTTGATAGCCATGAACTTTCTAGATAATTGAATTAGGTTGATCATTTCATGTGTGAGCAAAGTATCCTATCAGGTTCTACTCAATGGGAAGAGCTCAGCAATTTTGGTTACTAATAAAGTGCTAAGACAAGGATGTCCCTCTCCCCCCTACCTCTTCATAATCTGTCAACAATTTATGTTTGCATGGTTGGAGCATAAAATCAAGATTAATTATAATTTGGGAATGACTATTTCTAGAGGAGGACCGAGAATTGGTCATCTTATATATGCGGATGATTATATTTTATTCTTAGAATGCACTTATTCTGCTATAAATGATGTTGCAAAAATAGTGACCTTATATGCTAGGTTCTATGGACAAAGGCTCAATTTTGAGAAATGGGCTCTCATGTTCATCCCCAGTCCATCTGAAAATTTAAGATAATATGCTAGATATACACTCAACATACATGGTCAGCAATTTGGAGGCAAATATCTGAGGTTGGATGTCTATTTCACTTAAAATAAAACAAAGTTTTCAGGAAGCTAGAAGACAAATTTAGGCAGAGATTCAGTTCCTGGAAATCAAAGCTCGTATCTCTTCCAGGAAGAATCACAATGGCAAAACATGCATTATCTTTTGTGGCTATTTATCCTTCAGGAATTTTCATAATTCTTAGACAGAATCTGGAGAAGTTAGAAAGAATGGCTGCTCAATTCATTTGGTGAGGAGATATGGATGGAAGATCAGTTAATGGGAAATCCTGCGAATTTGTGTGTATGTCTAAGCGAGAGGGAGGCTTAGGGATGAGATCCATGGAAGCAATGAACAAAGCCTTAATGGGGAAGCATGCATGGAACTTAATCATAAACAATTACTCCTTACTAAGTAGAGTTTACTAACCAAAATATCTCTGGAACTCAAGCTTCGTCAAGGTTACCCAAAAAAGAAGTTACTCATGCGGGTGGAAGTCTATTTTATAGACTAGACAACTAATCACTGATAACTTGGTTCTGGAAGGTTGTATCAGGAAAGGACATTGACATACAAGATCAGTGTATTCCAAATCAAAATAATCCATTCGCTTAATAATACATTCGATTATAAATCTATTTTAGTCACTCATACCGATCTGAAAGTGAGTGATTTAATCTCACAGAATAGAGAATGGGGAATTCCTTTAGTTAGGAGTATATTCCAATCATCTACTATTTCTTATATCTTGGCAATCAGGACTTCAGGTGATCATCAACAAAATGATGTACCTATATGAAGACCTAACAAAGATGGAAATTACACTGTAAATAAGGCTTATCTTATAGAAAGCATGGATTCTCATCAACAATCTCAGACAGGTATGAATCAACCTAATCATAGCCAACATCCTCCTAATTTTTGGAATCTTAATCTTCCACATAAGCTGGCGGTGTTTGTCTGGAGGCTGATAAGCATAGTTTTATCAACATCAGTAAACATGGTAAGAAGGAATATTATACCTGATAATGCACCAGATGCTCACTTCATGATAAGGATGAATATCATCTCTTCCTCAAATGTGAAGATTCTAAAAGGACATAGAGAGCTTCATCCTTAGGTTTCAATTTTGATCTCATGCCAAATATGGAAGTCACTAACTAGTTTTCATAATGGACTATTTTGGCCCCCAACAAAGGAGCAATAAATCTCTCAATATGTATTTTGTGAGAAATATGGAAGCAAGGGAATCAAAAAGTTTTTAAGAATCAACGTAGACATCCCATAGTCTATTGACAAGAACCCAAGAATTTAGAAATTGTTCGAAATCAACCTTAAAGGCATACACAACAAGGAGAATTTGATGACGAAACTGATGAAATTTCTCTTCAGCAGAAACCAACAATTGGTTGTGACACAGGAGCTCGGCATAATCAGATAAATGTACACCAAAATATTCAGGAAGGTATTTTGGTTCCATCATTTGATGGTTCATTTCAGACAAAAAGATGGTTTGAGTGGCTAGTCTCAAGAGCAACAGACAATCTGAGGTTCATATTTCTTTTTGGCAACATCACTGCTACAAGCTAAAGCTAAAGCTTGCCTAAGATCAATCAAGAAAGCAAAGAGGATGCATGATTATGAAATTTATCTATATACAAATTCTGCAGTATTGGCGTCCTCCATCCACAACATTGAGAAAGCTCTGTAGGATATAAAAGGGATAATCTTGCACATAAACATATCTCTACCATCATTCTCTTCCTTTAAGTGTTTTAAGGTTAGTTGCTCGGTCTTACATTGAGAGCATAATGTAGCTATTAATTTAGGCCATTCATTATGTAATGCTACCTATCATATGTAATAATATTGTGGTTTAAAAAAATTCCACCAACCACATATTTTTATTAAATCCATTATAAATTATCATAATTCATACTCGAACAGGCTTCTTGGGCTAGGTTTGTGTCATTTGAGTCGTGTCATGTCGTGCCCAGACCCACAATTTTGCTCAACTCATCATTGAGGCCCGGTAGTTTGGGCCTAGGTCAAGCTCAGTCCTCAAACGTGTTTGTGCCATATGAGCTTAATATCGGGTTAGGTATGTGCCCTCTGTGAGCAGCCCGGTCCGATTTCCAACTCTACATATTCCTTCTATTGGTCTATCCATTACTTCTCTTTCGTTGGTGGTTTCCTGTACTTTGGTGTACCTTTCCATAACTGCTTAGAGTTGTTGCACGGTAGATAGAGTATTGGTCACCAACTTTCTTCAGTTTAACTCTTGTGAAAAGTTGTCACTCTTTTGGTGAATCTCTTCAGCTGGTAAAAAGGCTTGAGTAAGCTTAGGAAAAATGAGTCATAATAGGTGATTTTCCCTCTCAGTAAAGATTCAAACCACTCTAAGATATTACCCCTGCGGTATGATCTCACTAGTTTGCTTCTAAAACTAAGAGAGATGTCTCGTGATGCCATGACATGTTGGTAGGTCATTGGAAACTAGCACGGATAAGATTCTCCAAAATCTTTTGTAATGGATTCCAAGGAGTTGCCACTATAAATGGTATGAATTGTAAGGAAATGAGATACCCCTATATTTTGATCATACGCTCTACCTCCTTATTGATGATGCTGAGTTTTCTATCTTCTAAAGGCTTCTCTGGTACATCTTTATTCTTGGAATAAGCATGGAAATAACTTATATGTGCCCGAGTTCCCATTGGCATTGTATGAAGGGGTATCATTGCCTAGATCAAAGGGTATATAGCTGGACCAGTGGTCAAGTCCATCCTTGGTTGCTGCATAAGTACATGTCCCGATGTGTGAGTCTGCGTAGGTAGAAGTGGAATTGGAGATCTTATAATTTCTGTTAGGCTTCAGCCCAATAAAATATAGTGGTGTGGACTTTGGCCCAAGTGGGTTCATATCTTCACCTAAATGCATGTGTTAACCAATGTATTTGACAATTCTTGGCTAATTGCTAGTTTTAGTTAGGTTTTCATTACAAAGGGTTCAGATGACCGTTGTTGGTTTATTATCTAAATCCCATTTTTTGTAAACTTGATTGGATCTAATGGAAATTATGTCCTCACGAGCTCTAAGATCTTCTTTTGTGAGCTTATTAGTATATTGCTCGTGATCACGTCAGCGTAGCTTTGTAGAAGGCTATCTGCAAGGGTGGAAATAGATAGTAGAAGGTCATTTGTAAGGATGGTAGTAGACAGAAGGACACGAGTCAAAACGTAATAGTAGATGGAAGAAATCCGAGAAGAACAATGAGTCAAAGAGCAACAAAGGAGGAACCAGCATGGCCATGCCATACTGCACGGCATGTATTGGGCAACACGATGGTGCCAGGTTGCTCTGGCATGGATCGTAAGAATTAGCACGACCTGTGCCAGCTGGGAGGTCTCGTGTTTCTAAGTATGGGCACGGGCTGTGTCATTTTACACGGACCATGCCACTTCAAAGTCATCATCCAAAGACTAGCCGACAGCCCGCAACATTTCACACAAATTGCACCATCATCCTTGAAGAAATTGACTCCTAGCCGACGGCCTGCAAGAATTTACACAGCCTGCGCCATTTAGAGGGGAAAATCATCCACCCAGTTGGTCACCCGTGAATAATTACACGACCCGCGTTGTTCAACTGATTGAGAAAGAACTCTCAATCAGTGGCCCATGACGGACGATGTGGCTACGTATATCAGAATGTACGAGATCAATACCCGGCTGGCGGGTTGTGCCAAGTCAAGCCAACATGGCCACGCCAAACAACAGAGGTCGTGCCAGACCTAGCCAACATGGGCGGTGCTCTTTTCCATGGGTCATACCGACAGCAACTAGGGTTTCTGATCACTTTTTAGGCATTTCTCAAGGCCTAATTCCCTACTACTATAAACCGGAGTCTATATCTACTAGGGTTTAAGTTTTGGGTTTCATTTTGTTTCATTCTCCTAAGAGTAGGTAGAGAGAAAAAGGGAATAACTCTTCTCTCTAATTTCTCCTTGTTCTTGTTTTTTGCCCAAGGGCATTGAATCCAATGAAATACTTGGGTTCAATGCTTAGGGAGTAGTGATTTAGCTTAGGGATCTATATTTGTATTAATGACTTGGTAGTTATTTTGTGAGATCTGTAGATCTTCCTTTCCCATTATGCTTATGAAAATTATGTTGGCTTATTCTTTACATTCTTGTTACTTGCAATACACATGGAGAACCAATACAACTATCACAATATCCTACAAGCGAGAAATATTGGGATAGCACAAATATATCTACTAATCACGACTACGATGATCGGCCTTCATGCTAATCGTTATTAGTGAGCCACATTGATAATTAGTCAAACTCATTCAAATTCATCCCAAATATAAGCAATTTCATCAATCAATAGTCATAATTAGTTGTCACACCCAATTACAACCTAGCATTAACCAACGATAATCACATCGACAAAAAGACAAAGTCTCCCGGGTTTGACCAAAAACCTAGCAATTAATTAACCCACAATCATCAACTAGTTGATCATCCTAGTCTAAATCATGCATTAACTTCACAAGAAACACAAGATATACTTGAAAATCAAAGCACAAAATAGGATAAATCAATTCTCACAAATTCATACTAGAAGTGCTTACCAATTGCTCAAGAGTATATTTAGCCTAGATTAGTTAAACCCATAACAAAAGCATAAGAATCCATGAAAAATACAAGAGAAATGATGAAAACATGAAGAAAAAAAATGTAAATCTAGGGTTTTTAAGGAAGAAATCCGGTTGAAAGAAAAAATGTGGAAGAAGGAGTTGAAAAGGGGCTTTTATAGCACAGGCCCATTTCTGACGCTGCAGGCCGCCTGCGGGTCACCAACGGCCCGTAATGAGCACACTGCTCGCTTCTGAAATGCTGGGCTCCGGGGGGCGCACAGTTAAGGCTCCATGCACGCCGGGCGCGCGGTTTATGCCTTCGCTGGGCACGTCTTCACCCGGCCGGTTGGCCGGCCGGTCTTTGCATCGCTACGGATGAACCGTTGATCCGTTTCATGAGTTTGTGTAGTCGATTTTATAGTGATCGAGAAGATGAATCCAATGGTGCCACCCTCAGAGGATTGTTCTTCTTGGATCATTTCCATAACTTAGGTTTGAACTTCCGGATCACAATTCATCCGCTTCTTTGTTTTCCTTTCTCGACCCTTTTGTCTTCTACTACGTTTTTACTCGTGGCCTTCAATTTTCTACCATCCTTGCAAATGGCCTTCACTAAAGTAATCCAAAGTACTTACGAGAAATCTACAAATTAAGCTTACAAAAAGGATCTAGATGCTCGTAAGGACCAAAAATCATTAGACTAAAATTAGTTTACAAAATGAAGGATTTAGATACAAAAACCAAAAATGGTTATCCAAACCCCTTATTATGTAAACCTACATAAATCTAGAAATATTACACAAAAAGATAACAAAAGAGATGTTACATGATTCGGAAAATACATGCATTTGACGTCTCATCATAAACTACCAAGGGTCAGATAGTGGAAAGTCTGGGGTCATCCACGGAGATGCTAGGAATTTAAGAGTTAACTACCCAAAACTCGCAATCAGATCATCAATTTGATTGTGTGTCAAGAATAGTTAATGTTCCAAACAAGGTTTCGGGTGTTTTTATATATAAACTACAAAACATGCAAGAACGAGAGGTCAAACTATATTAAGTTAATATATGGGGTTATTTGTGTTACTTGATCAGTAGCATTCTTTGATCCTAGATTCTACCATATACATGACATATAAATATATTCCAATGTCAATGTCGCATAATGTGGTCGATAGTTAACACTTTCCTTTGTATGTCACATAAAGGTGCCCACGTCTTATTCTATTGAGACAACATCCGTAATTAGAAAAGGGTGTAAAGCGGTCCAACAGTTATGCACTCTTTTTTCCCGTAACGAATAATATCCCAGGTCTCCACTATCAACACTTCTCCCTAGGCCTATAGAGGAAAAAGAATTGGCATCTCATGATGACTCTAGGATTGAAACGACAATGGTCACTATACTACAACCCTAGTTGCTACAAACTATGATGTCCTAACCTATCAAGCTACCATTTCCCAGTCAAGCTAGCATACGGCTATCATAACGGGGAACAAGGCCTACACGCATACTCCCATGTGGCCGAGGACTCGCACTCCCCCTATTAACCTAGTGGACACTCCCAAGGGGATATACTATGGTGAAAGATATACTATGGTGTATGCCAATCTAAGGACATCAAACATTTATTTATCAAGAATGTAGAAAAAATACACATGATATTCATAATACCCACATCCGGTTACCTTTTTGCAATATATTGAAAATGTGCATTTGCACCCCAGTCTTGGTCTTGTATTTCATACTTGTTTCTTGTTGTGAAGCATTGCTCCATTCAAACTCGTGTATTCTCCACTACGTACTCGATCCACGTCCCTCTAAAGTCTTGGTGTGCAAGGTGCAACTGAGCTGAGTGCAACATGTGTGGAACTTAGGCGGTAGTCGTGACAATCTAGCACAGCTAGACCTCACGATTAACTCCAGTCAAGGGAAACATAGGGTAATTCAGAATCTCACAAAATAGCTACCAAACCATAATAAAAATTTAAATCCCCAAGATAATGAACTACTCTCTAATTATTGAACCTAATATTTACCTTGGATTCAATGTCTTTGGGCAAAACTAGGGAGATTAAACTAAGAGAGAATGGTTATTCCCTTTTTCTTTCTACCTTCTCTTACAAAAACTAGGAGAATGAAAGTAAAACTACCCAAACTTAAACCTTAGTAGACATAGGTCCCTTTATATAATAGATAGAAAATGGGCCTTGAAAGAGGGCAAAAAAGGCAAGGAAACCCTAGATGGAAATAAGGCACGGGTTGCTGGCTAGATGTTTTTCCTCGGTCTTATGAGTGACGCGGCCGTACATTTCTTTGCAGGCTACCGTCTGGGTATGTCTTCCAAGAATCTGAACTGCATGGGCCATGTGATTCCTCACAGGCTGCCGGCTGGAAGCTTGATTTCATCATTTGAATGTCGTGGCCCATGTAATACATTGGAGGACACCGACTGGGAGTTGATTTCTTGGGAAATTGATGGTACAACCATGTAAAACACCACGAGACGTGGGCTAGTCTTTGGATTATGACTTTCAAGGGGCATGGACCATGAAATATGGCACGGCCCATGCTTCATACTTAGCAGCACGAGTCATTATCAAAGCAAAAGTTGTGGCATTCCTTGCGGAATGTACCTTTACTTAGACACCACACCATTGGCTAACACGGACCATGTAATCGAACACAGCTATGCCAGTCTTCTAACTTTTATTGCCTTTACATCCTTTCCCCTTGACATATTTCTATCTTCTACTACGATTAAACACGGGCTTTCAGTCTACTACCATCCTTGCAAATGGCCTTCTACTATCTACTACCATCCTTGAGAATAGATTTCTATTCTGAAGTGCTTACGAGCGATCTACAATGAAGCTCACAAAATAGGATCGAGATGCTCGTAAGGACAGAGCATTCATTAAAACTAAATAAATCTAAAAAACAAAGGACTTAGGAAAGAAAACCAACAAAGGCTATCTAAACCCCTTGAGATGTAAACCCAACTAAATCTAGCAATAAATCATCCAAAACATATTAACAAATGTGCTAAATGCATTGGTTAACACATGCTTTTAGGTGCAGATCAATACCCTAGTTTTCGATATCGCATGTATCCGCTCACTTACCGATTATGGGCCAAATTGGGGGCGAAGTCGTACATGAACATGGAATGGGCCATTTGGTCTATGCACAGGCCCATTATATGCAATTGAACCACTGGAACTACCGAAATCGCTCAAACATTGTAAAACCCAAGTTGTGGTCGACACTTCTGCAACATCGTACATTCATAAGACATAGACCTATCAGGCCAATTTTGATCCAGGAAGAGACCTAAAATATTTGAGATAGATATGTCCCACGACCCTTGCGACATCGCAGCACTTGCTAGATAATACCTTTATGCACCATACATAGAAAATGAAACCCCAATTTGTTTTTGAAAAATATTAACTTTTTTACACTTTTGTTGTCTAGATCTTTTATTTTCCTTGAAATTCTCTTAGGAGAGTTAAGAGCGACTTTTGCGCTCTTATTACTTTTCTGGGGAATTTTGTATGACAAGGCAATTATATCGAGATTTGAAGACTTTGAAGGCCTTAAAGACTACCTTTTGAGATTTGAAGAGTTGAATACATTAGAAGTGAAAAAGTGAAGAGGAAGACTTAAGCAAGAAAAAGGAGTTTTGAAGATTCAACAAAATCAGTTGTCGCGACCCTCGACGATTTCGTTGTGGGTCGTGACGCCTGCTGTCAGCTACCTTACTTTTTGTCTTTTTATTGTACTATAAATACTTACTCTTGTCCTCGCTTTTAGAACTTATTCTTCCCAACTTTCCCCTCTTTCAAATCCTTTTTTAAATTAACTTTTCATCTTATTTCATCTTGGGTTATTTTTATTTTGACTTTGATTATTAGTATGGATTGTAGTATCTAAACTCATCATTTGGGAGAAATTGATTGAATCTTCCAAATCCATGTACTGATAATCTCTATACCACGCTTTCGTGATGCATTTATTAATTAGAATTTATTATTCCTTTAATGTTGAAGGTTACTTCATTTATGCAATGGGTTGTTCAAGAATATGAAGTGCTTGTATGATTAAATGTTAGGGTGTTTGGAAAGTCTACAATTTCCTAGCTCTTTGGCCTGAAAAAATTCAAGAACATGGAATTAGAACTTCTTGTTAAATGATGATAATATTTCTAGATGAATATTTTAATATGGTTTGTTATCATAATTATCCAAAGATAGAACTAAAAGATAGAATCTTGAATGTTGATTGTTCTAGGTTAAACCTAATAAATGCGTTGTTTGGTTAAATGGCTAGGCTTTCATTAATGAGGTTTGCAAATAGGCATTGATCGCTTTTATGAATTACTCTTTAGAAGAAAGGAATGTTTATCTTCAAAAAGTAAGTGATAACATTCACCATAGGTAATGAATGTGAGTGAATGGTTCTATGATCTATAAGTGGTTTGGAAGTGGGAATCAACTGCCCCAAGGCTTTGTCAATTGTGACTTTATCATATTTCCTTAGTTAATTTGTTGCATGATTAGCATAATCACCTTTATATGCTAATTGTCTTGTTTTTAATTTCATAACTTAGGAAAAACCAACCAACCCCACCCCCTCCCTCTTTACTTGCTTTTATACACACACATACACATACACACACACACACACATATATATATACATATATATATACACACACACATATACACACACACACACACACACACATATATATATATATATATATATGTGTGTGCTTATATCCATAATATATGCATTAACACTTTGGAAAATCCCTCTTCTTCGTTGACGATCCTGATTTGGAAAACCTAGTTGTATTTGGAAATTACTTGGGGCTTATAAATTGTATATTTTAGAGGTACGAAGATGACCTACCAAATTTTGGTACTGCTTCCAAGGATTAGGCATTTATTTTTAAGTATTTGGGCATATTATATGTTAATATTGGCTAGTTGGGTAAATATGTGCTTGTTTCCTTTTAGTTGGGTTTTAGTTGTTTGGCTTGGAGACTTATTGTTTGATTTCTTAGGTTCGTATGTGATAAGGGTTAGGAGGGTTTCTTTATGCGATAAAAACCCCTACACTATGACCTCGATTTAGAGTTGAACCTGAAAAGGGCTAGGAGGCTTTCTTTAGAGAGTGTGAATAACACCTCTCCTAGTGACCATTTTGGAAAACCTTCTACTTCAATAGAGCATCAAGATGATCATCCAGAAAGAGAACCTTAACACTCTCACCTTCAGAGAGAAGGTGTTCCGTTGAGGTAAGTTTCGTGGAGGGCGACTATGGCTACCAACAATCTATGTGTATTACATTTTCGGTAGTTAGACCGAATGGGCATTTTGACCTCAAGTCGGGGTTGATACACTTGTTACCTTCCTTTCTTGATAGGAAAAGGTAGGACCCCAACAAATATCTCTCCTATTTTCATATGGTTTGTTGTGGAATGATTCGGGAAGATGTGGATACGAGCTTTACAAGTTGAAGGCCCTTCCATTTTCATTGAGAGATGCCACAAGGGATTGGCTTTGTTCCCTTCTATCCGAGAGTATTAACTTATGGATTGAGTTGAAGAAGAAATTTCTTGCCAAGTACTTCATGGCCTCAAAGTCCACCACCTTGAAAATGGAGATTAGTAATATCCTTCAATGGCAAGAAGAGCAATTCTACTAATATTAGGAGATTTTCACGAAGCTTCTTTCAAGTTTTCCATACCATGGATATTCCGAAGGAGATTCGGTGTATTATTTTTAACATGGTCCTCTTGAATAGGAGCAAAGTCTAATGAGGGGAGCTTGTGGTGGTTTTATTGAAAACAAGAGTTCATAAGTGACTATGAAGTTATATGAGGAGTTCGTCGAGTACTTTTAGCTCAAGGTCCAATTTGAGAAGGAAAAATCTGAGCAACACAAATGCCCCCACCCAAAAATGTAAATCTTGAGTATCAAATGTTAGTCCTCACTTCTATGGTCAAGTCTTTGATAACTAAGTCTGGAAATGTGTTGCATGTAAAGTCTTGCGATTTTTTTTAATCGGCACATCTTACAGAAACTTTTCCTTGTTTGCAAGATGATTATATCAAGGAGGTTAATGCCATAGGATACCAAGGGAATCAACGTTATCAAGGTGGTCAAGGCTACCAAAATTGGCCAAACAATGCGGGTGATCAACATCACCCAAATCTCCGATATGGAAATGCAAGGGGTTCAAAATTCTCAACCTTATCGCCCCTCTCAACAACAATATTGGCCTCCTCAACCACAATTACAAAGGCATCAAAATGAGCCCCATGATCAAGGTTTAAGTATGGGGATGTCAACGGATGAAGTTATGCAAGCCATTGGGAAGTTGAATTTGTGTGCGGAAAAGGCTAATAAATTCCAAGAGAAGGCCTAATGGAGCATCAAAAACTTGGAGACTCAAGTGAGTCAAATGGTTCAAATCATGAATCGTATAGAGTCAAGGGATTTGGAAAAAATCCCTCTCAACTGGATATTAATCCTCGACAAAATGCAAGCACTATCAATTTGAGAAGTGGTAAGGAAGTTGGCACTTTCCAAGATAGTGAAGTTGTTGAAAATGATCCCAAAAGATTTGAATTTTTTTGAGAAGGGGGTGGAGGAAGAGGCCAAGAAATTGGCCAAGAAAAGAGTGTGTAAGTGGAAGGAGATTGAGGAAGGGATCATCATTGGCAAATCAGCTTCAAATCCTGAGCCTTCATCCCCTTCTAACAAGAAAGTAAAGATGGTGGAAGTTCCTCCATCTATGCCGAAACCACTTTTTTATGGAGGCGTTGAAAGATAAGGAAGGAGGACAACAGGGACATCTACGAAGTCTTTTGTAAGGTAAATATATCCCTCTCTTGAATGCTATTGAAAAAGTTCTTAGATATGCTAAAAACAAAGTGGAAAGAATGTGTTTAAGAGCGGGAAAATAATAATGTCTCCGCTTTGTACCAAAAGGAGTTACCCCTTAAGTGTTGCAATCCCATCATGTTCACAATCCCTTGCATGGTAGGAAATACATATTTTTAAAAACACATGCTTGATTTAGGTGCATCAATAAATGTGATTCCTTACTATTTGTATGTAGGCCTCATTATAGGTACTTTGCACAAAACCAGGGTTGTAATCCAATTAGCTGATCATTCTAGTGCATACCTTAAGGTTATTGTAGAGTATGTGTTGGTTAAGGTAGATTCCTTTATATTCCCCATGGATTTTTAGTCCTTAACATGGAGCATGATAAACATGCCGCCTCAATTTTGTTGGATAGGCCTTTTTTTTTTGAAAACTTCAATTACTATTATTGATGTGCATAATGGTACTCTCACCATGGAGTTAATGGGATTATAGTGGAATCCAACATAAATGGTTCTATAAATTATCCTACAGAGGAACACTCTTTCCATGCTATAGATATTGTTAAAAATGTTGTGCAAAACTTTTTGAATTGAATGGTGATGATTCCTTGTTAGTTGCTTAGGAAAATAATGTTACAGATTCATTCCTTGTATTTTCCATGAGTACTAACTTGAGGGAGAGCATTGAGGATTTGAGCATTCTTGAAGAGGTGATTTTGAGCACTCCTCCTCTAGACTTAAAGGAGCCCAATAAACCAAAATTCCTCCCATCACTTGTGAAAGCCCCTTTTATTGAGATTAAACCCTTCCCAAGTGACCTAAAGTATGCATTTCTTGGGTAAGGGGAGAAACCACTGGTCATCATTTCAAGTAAGCTAAACCAAGATCAAGAGAAGAAGTTAATGGTGGTGGTGCAGGAAAACAAGGAAGAAATTGGATGGACTATTGTCGACATTAAGGGCATAATTACATATTCTTTCTTTAACCAAATATTTTTGGAAAATGATGCAAAGCCCGTGCGACAACCCCATAACTTATTGAAATCACCTATGATGGAGGTGGTGAAGAGAAGATCAAAAAAATTCTTCAAGCTGAAATGATTTATCCTATCTCAGATAGAAAATGGGTGAGCCCAACTCAAGTACTGCCGAAGAAGAGTGGGGTGATGGTATTTAAGAATTCCAAGGGTGAAATGGTGCCCACTCGTATCCAAAACAGGTGGTGCATTTGGATTGACTACTGAAGGCTAAATGTGGTAACCCGAATGGAACACTTCCCATTGTCGTTCATTGATCAAATGCTTGAGAGACTAGAAATATATCCATTCTATTGCTTACTCAGCTTATTTTCAAGTGTTTATTGCCACAGAGGACCAAGAGAAGACAAACTTCACATGCCCCTTTGGTACATTTGCTTACCGGCGTATGCTTTTTGGCTATGGAACACCCCCACCACTTTCCAAAGGTGTATGATAATAATTTTCTTTGAAGTTTTTAAATTTTTTGTTGAAGTGTTCATGGATGACTTCACCATTCATGGTAATTCTTTTGAAATTTGTTTAGAAAATTTAGCACAAGTTCTTAAACATTGCATTGATACTAATCTTGTGTTAAATTTCAAGAAATGTCATTTCATTGTAGAAAAGGGCATTGTCTTAGGCTATATTGTCTACTCTTAGGGTATTGAGGTAGACAAGGAAAGATAGGTATGGTTCAAACTATGCCTTATCCTACTAATGTGCATGAAGTTCATTCTTTTCTTAGTCATGCATGAATTTATTGCTGGTTCATAAAAGATTGTTCAAAGATTGCATCTCATTTGTGAAAGTTTTTGCAAAGAGAGATGGAATTTTTTGAGGACGAGGGTTGTAAAAGGGCCTTCAATACATTGAAGGAAAGGTTCTTCTCGACGCCTATCATACGACCCCCGGATCGGTCATGCCATTCGAGATCATTTGCGATGCGATTGATTACGCTGTTAAAGTGGTGCTTGGTCAAAGAGTGGGGAGAGAACCTCACCCCATCTGTTACGCATCCCTGACTCTCAATGAGGCTCAAAGAAACTACTCCAACATTTAAAAAAAATACTAGCGTTTGTATTTTCCTTAGAAAAACTTTGATCTTATTTGCTTTGTGCCAAATTTATTGTGTACACTGACCGTGCAGCACTTCATGATTTGATGACAAAGAAAAAGTCCAATCCAAGATTGATTACGTGGATTTTTTTTTGAAGGTGTTTGACTTGGAGATGCAAGACGTGAAAGGTGTAAGAACCTCATGGCCAATCATTTAAGCCGATTGGTTCCATGCCAAAAATTTGAGGTAAATGTGTGATTGGAGGAGCAAATATGGAAGAATCTCCCGGATGAACAATTATTCGTAGTCGAAGACCTCCAACCGTGGCATGCCAACATTATCAATTTCCTTGTCTCCGGTAAATGTCTTCAGTTTCTAAGGCTCAAAAGGATAAGCTAAGAAGTGATGCAAAGTATTATGTGTGGGATGATCCTTTTTGTGGAAACATTATGTACATCAAGTTATTAGAAGATGTATTTCCGATAATGAGGTGCATTTAATTCATACGTTTTGTCATTCTTTAGCATGTGGAGGTCATTTTGGAGCAAAGAAAACCACTGGGAAAGTCCTGGAGAGTGGATTTTATTGGCCTGCATTGAATAAACATGCATACATCTTTTCAATTTTTTTGATAAGTGTCAAAGAGTTGGAAATATTTTTTCTAGGAATGAGATGCCTCAAGAAGCTTTGTTGCATTGTGAAATATTTGATGTTTGGGAAATTGATATTATGGGACCTTTTCCAAACTCTTGTGTCTTTACATACATTCTTCTTGTGGTTGATTATGTGCCAAAGTGGATTGACAAATGATTCTAAAGTGGTTGACAATTTCTTAAGAGATAACATCTTCTATAGGTTTGGGAGTCCACGAGCCTTGATTAGTGACTGTGGCACCCATTTTGTAATCGGACTATAGAGGCTGAAGAAGTATGGTGTCACTCACAAGGCTTCCACTACTTATAAACTGCAAACCAATGGCCAAGCTAAACTTTGCAATAGGGAAATCAAGTCCATCATTGAGAAAACAATTAATCCTAACCAGAAGGATTGGAGTTCTTGGTTGAATGATACTTTGTGGGCATATAGGACAGCCAACAATACACCAATCTGTATGTCATCATATTGGTTATTCTTTGGAAATCTATGCCATTTACCGGTTGAGATAGAGCACAAGGCATATTAGGCGGTGAAGAGCTTCAACCTTGATGTAGATGAGGCCAGTTTGTATAAAAAGCTACAATTGCAAAAATTGGAGGAGATAAGAAGAGAGTCCTATGACATTGCCGAGATCTACAAGGAGAAGATGAAACCATGTCTTGACAAGATGATCTATAGGAAGGATTTTGACGTGGGTTAAAAGGTCCTCCTATTTCAATACTACATCCACCTATTTACCGATAAACTAAGGTCAAGATGGATAGGTCCTTTTTTGGATAGGATTTTGAAACCTTACTACTATAGTTTTGTGCCTGAAAAAGGGGAAGATGTTGATCTTCTGGATCCGATGAGTGAATAAATACAATGAAGGGAGTAATTCATGTCGACGAAGTTAAATACACTTAGTTTTGATCATACGGATTGTCATTCGTGACTCACTATTGATGTTGTTTCAATTTGTTTTTTGCCATTGTTTTTATTTGTTTTATCTTATTCTTTTCACGGTTCCATTTTTCCATGATTTTTTAGAGAGTTGAAGTGAATTGCATTGGATAAATAAAGGAATGAAATCCATGAGAAAGAATGGAAAGCTTTGAAAGTTGATAAAGTGTTGGGAGATTCATTCTGTAGCGAGTTACGATAAACGGGGAATTTTCCAGCTCCCATTAAATCTTTTTTCAAGTTGCGACATTGTGTCACGAGTCGCAACCAAAATCAGAAGTTTTTGGGAAAATGTGAACTCCCAATTTTCTGTTGCGATTCACGATGAACCAGCCACGAGTCGCGACAGTCCTTCGTGAGTCACGATGTTTCTCTAGTGAGTCGAGACCAAAATCAGGAATTTTTCAAAACAATGTAACTCCCAGGACCATTTTGTGACATGTTGCCACAGTCCTATTGCGAATCATGACCAAAATTAGAAACTTTTCTGAAAAATGCAACTTCCAGGACAATTCTATCACGGGTCGCGATGGTCCTGTTGTGAGTTGCAACAGAAGACCGGCTTTTGACCCATTTGGACTATGCTATCTTGAGTTTCTAAAATAACGTTACGGGTTTATGTGAACCTTTAGGCATGTGTTAACCAATTCATTTGACACAAGTGTTATCCTGTTTTATTTTGTTAATTTCTAGTTTTAATTATGTTTACACGAAAAATGGTTTAAGTGACCATTATTTGTTTTCTTATCTAAATCCCAAGTTTTGAAGACTTAATTGAATCTAATGGAAACTTTATATTCACAAGTACCTAGATTTTGATTTATGACCTTATTAGTATGTTCCTTACAAGTATTTTGACATCATTTTATAGAAGACCATCCGCTAGGGTGGTAAAAGATATGTTAAGGCCACTCGCAAGAATGGTAGAAGATATATGAAGATCATTTACAAGGATATTCATAAACAGAAGTCCACTGAACAAAAATCATGGTAGTAGAGGGAATTGAGTTGGAAAAGGCAGAGTCAAAGTTTAACAAGGTCAAAAAATGGAAGGCGTCATTAACCAGCCGACTGGACAACATGAGGCTACCTCATAGCTAGACTTGTGCCAGGGGTGCCTAGGACAGACTGTACCAACCAGCATGAGCTCTGCCACACCCTCTTAGCATGGACCGTTTAACACCAGCTGGCCCGTGTCACCTAAACCATTCAAGAGGCTAAGTGTGAACACAGACCACGCTATTTCAAAAGGTCTGTGTTCAACTGATAAAACAACTTCTAGCCAATAGCTCACTCCAAATGACATGGGATGCAATTTCAGTAGTCTAAAATGAGACACAAGCAGACACGAACAATGCTAAGTCATGCGGCCGGTGTTAGCACGAAGCTAACCAGCAAGCATGGCCCATGCCATTCTCCACTAGCTGTGTCAATTACGCTTGCTAGGGTTTTTTACCCTAGTTTAGGCATTTCTCAAGGCAAAATTCCTACTATTGTATATATGAACCTATGTCTACTAGGGTTTAAGTTTAGACTCATTTTACACTCTGAAGAGTAGGGTAGATAGAGAAAAGAGCTTTTCCTTCTCTCTAAAAATATTTTCTCTTCTTTTCTTTATTTTTCTTTTCCTCAAAGACATTCAATCCAATGAAATATTTGAGTTCGATGCTTAGGGAATAGTTAATTAACTGTGGGTTTGTACTTGTATTCAAGATTTGGTGTTTGTTTTGTGAGATTCCTTAGATCTACTTATTTCTATGTGTTTATAATTATTATGATAGGTTTTTCTTCATGTTCTTATAAATTTCATGATTGTCACACTAAGACTGGAACACATCGTAGTCTACTTTCATGTTGGCACGATTATTGATATTTCTTTGGGAAGGAAACCTATATGTGCTTGGGGTAACGATAGTCCAAGACTGTATGGTATGTGCATGTGGGTCGTTGGGTCAATGTTACGATCCACCATACACTAGTCTTAGCCGGAAAATTAACCCAAAGGGTTATGGATAGAGATAACGTTAGTATCAAACTAGGGTTAGAATCACGCAACCCTATAACCATCGATAAGGTCGTTCACTCCCTTTGCCTTTGTAGTCTTAGGGAGAAGCATTCGTGGTGTAGTTTCCAGGACATAATCATATGGGGGAGATTTAGATCTGTACAGCAGATAAGGCAGTTGTTTCACTTCCCTAATTACGGAGGTGATGCCGATGGAAGATTACATGTGCAGCTTATGTGACAAGTATAGGGAAGTGTTACCCACCGCCCATACCATCTTTCACAAACACTAGAATAGGCTTGTACATCTTGTATGTGATTAGATCGAGGATTAAGACAACACCGATCACGTTACACAAATACTCCTCGAGTGCTAGTTTAATATAATTTCAGTCTTGTGTCCTTTCGCATATTAATAGTTATTCGTCACCCGGGGGGGGGGGGGGGGGGGGGGGGGGGGGGGGGGGGGGGGGGGGGGGGGGGGGGGGGGGGGGGGGGGGGGGGGG
>JAULKK010004153.1:0-10471 GCA_032355705.1 Rubia peregrina
GGCTTGAAAATTATTGGGGGGGGGGGGAATTGGACAAAAAATCAGCTGAAAAATATTAGTGATAGGTCCCTATAAAATATTAGAGATAGGTCTTTGAAACTTGAATATAGCTGAATTACATAAAGGTCTCTGCCTAAAGTTTAGTCTGCCTCAGAGGATACCATCTCAAAATTAATACCCTAAAAGTCTAAAACTGCCGAAAAATCTTGTTTACCGAAACGGAGCGGAAGGCACAAACGAATCTTTGTTTTCTTGATGATGGTACAAACGACAACGTGTGGAAATTAATGGTGATCAATTCCTATTTCAGCCAGGAAGAATCTTTTAATCGCAACTCATTGCCGACCTTAATAGAGTAGCAATTAAATACATGATGGAGTATAGCGAAACACCACAATTATAAAATGATCATGCACAATGGCCACTTAAAGGACTTCATTAACTCATAATTCTTAATAAAAATAATTATACTCCCGAAATGAATACGCACGCTTTAACTTAACATTTAGAGTAATATTGAAGAAAAAAAACTATAATATGTAGATGGTAACTAATTATAAATGGCTAAAGATTAATTTTTTATTTATATAAAGGAGTAACGGGGAAATGTATGGATAGTACTCTTTCCATTCCATTTCAAGTTTCACGTTTTAACTTTTAACCGTTGACTTGAAAAATGATTAATCATTGATATCTTTTATTAAAATTTATTAAAACTTGTGAAAAATTGATATTGTGAATATGCATGCTATAACGAATGTATAAATGTATCACACGATAGTATTTATACTCATATACCTAGTAAATTTTAGGATCCAATTTTTTAAAAAAATATATTAAATAATTAGTTAAATTGTAATTTGAAAGGATAGAGAGAGTAATAAAGTGGATCTTATATTTTATATAATTCATTTATACGATTATATATAAATACACAAAACAGCAATTATTGTGGATATTCATTACCTCATCGCGTTAGATAGAAAATTATCTTAGACCTATAAGCTTTATTTCTCTTTCGCACCCCATTCCTGTACGAAATAATACTTTACTTTTTTTTAATCTTACCAAATTTTATTCTAATCAAATCAAAACTGAATAGTCTAAATTATAAATTAGAATATAACCAAAACTCTTTTAAATCAACATGGCCAAGTGTATGGGCTTTATTCATAAAAATAAACTACAATGATCACACTACCTCGTTAAAAAAATCAGTAAAATAGAGTATAATATTAAACTGCTAAAATTATAAACTGAAATTATATATATATAATAATATTTTTCATATTTTATCAACTAGTTTTTATGTGATAGAAGATATTTCCCGTAATAATTATTATTGATCATGAAGATAATAGATAAAGTACAAATCGTAAAGGTAGACTAGTTCTAATATAGTCAATTTGACGCTTCCGCAAGAAAAATTTGATGACAAAAGCTTGATCGTCATCATGTGGAGCAAGGTACTGTAAAATAGATTTTGTTCTGACATGATGAAGGCTTAGAGATGCCGGGAAATTGAGCGCCGGAGAGGGGAGGAAAATCGATTGGCCAAAGGGAGAGAGGTGCGGCCGCCGGTCTGGAAAAAAAAGGTTTCACATTTTTGGCAAGTTTTTTACCTTGTTCTGATACCATATTTCTCGTAATAATTATTATTGATCATGATGAAAATAAATATAGTACAAAGTATAAAGGTAGACTAGTCCTAATATAATTTAGACTAGTTAGGAAAATAAAATAAAATTAAATCATCAAACTGATTTATTCTGTCATTATTTCCTCATTTTCATATATATGAAGTTTTAAAGAATAAAGTTTATGACTAAGTGATCCAGTTTGTAAGGGAAATTTGTGGGATTTTATCAACAAAATTTGAAGACCATTTTAGGATTAAAAACGTGGGAGATCCTCTTTTCACGGACCATTAAGAACCTCCCAAATTCTTGACTTCTCCAATTATTGACATCTACGTTTTTTTTTTATGTAAAAGAAAACCTTATCCCTTTTTATAACCACAATTTTTAGGAGAAGAAATCCCCAGTTTTTCACTTTTCATTCCCCTAGAACACTTTCAGTGTTTAATTGAAACATAATGTCATTGTAGAAAACTAAATCCATCTTAGGAATCCTCCGTCTTTGTATTGTGGTATTATTAATCAATCTATTTCAGATTAGTGGGTACAATTCGATTGTTCTCCCTCTCTATGATTTCATAGTAAAAGTTAGCGTTGACAATTTTCGTTAGTTCTTAGGGAAATAAATTATTTTACTTGAATGTTCATCGCTTGTGTAGCATTGGTAAGCATATTAATTAATCGTCAATGTTGTACTATAATTGAGATGAACTTGTGCCCTTTGATTGTTGACGAGCATCCGAGCAATGTTGAGTGTATCGATCAAAGATAATACTTGTATGTTGTTTCTATAATTTCTCCTTACTATTACAATATTAGTTATTGGTAAGTCGGGTGTCGTTCTCACAGAAGATTTAAAAGATAGTTTCACGTAGTTTTGCGTTACCAAATGTGCACGTTCGTAAGCAAAAGGGAATTTTGTGTGAGTATTAATCAATCAACTACAAAGCATGCTAATATAAATAAAGGTGTAAATACGATGCTAAGAACTATTGGGAGCATTTGCATCAGATGTTTAACTTTGAATTTGATTCTAGATTGTTATTTAAAATGAGGCATGACTCCTAGTTAATGCTTTGATACACCGTGCGGAGAGGACGATTCACAGGGAACTCCCATGATGAGTAATATCCAGGTCCCGCCCACTCATCAAACTCTCACCTCCGGATATAGCTACTGAAGCTCTTTACACTGCCACCTCTATTGAGGTTGATAAACCCAACAACACACAGTAAGCCCGAGAGTAGCATGGATAACTGAGACCCACCGTGAATATTCTAAACTCCTTTTGTGCCACTTAGAACATTAGAACCTCGTCTTTTTATCTTTAAGGATATTATCCACCTAGTTAATAAATATAAGGATACGACCTTCAGAATTAACCTATGACCCTTACGTACTAATTACATTTGTAACGTCCCAACCCAATATTGCAGGGGACATTTTATTACAATGATTAACCCTTATTTATTATTTTTGTCTACAGCAGAAGCAGGAAATTTTAAACAATAAATGCTAATTTCCTAATTAAAAACGTGTCTTCAAACAAAATAAATGAAACTAAGGATGTAGGGTCCCAGACGTCCTCCACTCGTTATTCATCACTCTCATACCTTACCTAGCGCTTTAACCTAAAAATATTTTAAAAAGAGTGCGGGTGAGCTTTTGCTCGTGAGGGTTCCAAGTTCGGAACCACTTTTCGTGATACAATAGGGATGCTATACATGCATGAATTTTTAAGAAAATGAATTTTTTTCATTTAAATAATAAGCGGGAAAGCATACCATGCATGAGTTGTCACAAGTAATATCACATACAAATTACTTTTCATGAAACAATATCAACCAGTAAATCACTTAGCACAATAGTAACATCATATAAAATGGATACAAGTAAACTGGGAGGTTATCGGGGTGCTCTACTTAGTCTTAGAAGGAGATCCGGATAATCGCTCCATGCTATACTGAACACACCAGCGGCTATCAGCCCAACTTGTAGACCAACGCCACTGGTCACAGGAGGGTATATCTTGAGATAACCGACGGAACCTAAAGAAGCCTTACCAAGCTACAGGCCCTATGCCGACCTTGCAGGGTTTCGGTTATTCAGTGGGGTTTTAGGATCCCAGTGCAGGCAGTACAGGTATAAGCATTATAGTAATACAGATCAGGCTATATGCGATAAAGTACACTCATAGTAACAGGTCAAGAGAAAGTCAGGCTATGGGCAATAAAGTACACCCATAGTTAACAACAATTACATGCAATTAAAAAGTCAAGAGCAAGTCAGGCTATGGGGAATAAAGTACACGCATAATAACTGGTAAACAATTAAACACAATTCAGGCTATGGGCAATAAGGTACACCCATAGTTAACAACAATTACATGATCAAGATCAAGATATGCATATGCAATGCAGAAAATTCAATCAAGTAATTTATTTGAAATAACATAATTAGGTAATATAATTAGAAAAATAACTTTAAAATACCAAGATTAATTTTTAAACGATTGTAAAACAACTTTCGGTTTTCAAAGTGTTTTCTTGAAAAGGTTTAGAAAAAGTTTGGTTTAAAAATGGATTTGATAATTTTTGGGAAAGGTAGAAACCCTCACCTTTCTTGCACCTGAAGGACTATAATTCTTGGTGAAACCAGTGATTGTGATATATAACAAACAAATTAAAATTTATTTCAATTTCTACATAACACAAGGAAACCTTAAAACTGATCTGAAATTGAAGGACTCGTTGTTAACTAGTAGTCATGAAAACGACCATAACTCTCTACACATCATCCTAAAAATTATGAATTTTATATCCGTAAAAACAAGACTTCCATATTTTTCGTTTAACAGTTTAAGCTTTAAATTTCATACACCATTGCCCCTTAAAAAATCGCTATAACATGGAATGGATCAAATTAATTTAAAACTAATCGGTACTCAAATAACAATCATAACTCATCACAAATTATTCCAAAAATATTGAAATCTTAAAAACTAGACTCATATAGCTTTCATGAGACAGTTTAAACTTTCAATTCCATACATTTTTACCCCTTAAAAAATCATTATAAAAGGAACCGAAACAGATCAATTTACAACTTACCAGTACTCACAAGAACAATCATAATTCATTACATATTATTCCAACAATTATGAAATCAAAACCCTTAAAAAGTAGGCTCATGTAGCTTTAAACATTAGACAATTTACACTTTTAACTCCATATAGATTTACCCCTTAAAAAATCAATATAAAATGAAGTGAACAGATCAATGTACAACTGACCTGTACTCAAAAGAATAATCATAACTCTTCACATATTATTACAAATATTATTAAATCTAAACCCTTATAAACTAGACTCAAATATCTTTCATTAGGAGGTTCAATTGTGGAAATTAATATTCTATTGAACCTAAAAACAATTTACTTAACATGCACTGCAATCAGACAGAATGCTGTTGACCACTCAATACTAAATCGACCATAACTTTCTACCCTGAGATAATAAAAATCATATACATATATCATTGGAAACAAGATTTTGATATCTTTCATTCGGTATATCACGCAAAAATTTTATTTACCTATTCCCATTTAAATAGCTAGTACAACGTGACTGCAGAACTAAAGTCATAATTAGAAAACATATTTACTCTTAATCGCACATACTCCTAATTTCTTATGAAGGTTTATATGTCAATATTCTACTCATGCCACTAGTGGAAAATGACTACTAATTTGGTTTTATCGGATCAGAGAAGACACTTTTCTTGTGTCTTCCCTGGTCCTGCCTTTAATCGAATCAATCAAAGATGGTTCCGAAAACTGCCTTCTATCGGGGTCCAACAAAAATAGTGCTAGCAACCAATAGATTTCCAGCAGCGAGGCAAAGACATAGATATGTAACGCTGTGACCGAAATCAAAGAAATGAACACAAGTCTTTAATTCACTAAAACAAACATCATCTTTTGTGACATGCAAAATGTGTCGCTTATCATTAATAGTGTCACATATGTTTGCTCGCGACATTCTTTTCATCGCTATTTATTGTGTCGTGAAAACCAATGTAGTATTTTTGCTACACAAATAAAACAACACATTTTGTGTCACTAAACTATATGTCGTATGTATTTGCTACATATTTGGCTACATTTACATTTAGTGCTGCATGTATGTGTGCGACACGTTATGCATCAATACACATAGTGAGGCATGTACGCTTGCGACATGTTATGCATCAATTGCACATAGTGATGCATGTGTAATTACGACATATTATGCGTCATTTAGATATGGTGATGCATGGATGCTGGGGACACATTATGCGGCATTTACATTTGGTGATGCATTGTGTTTGCAACACTTCATGCACCATTTACAAATAGTGATGTGTGTTTATTTGCAACACATTCTGCAACCTTATTCTATTTGTCATACTGTTTTTACGACCCATATAGTGACATGCCGGATAATGTGAAATGATACTTTACAACACATGCAACAACATATAGAAGTGTCTTATATGATTGCGACATATTTTATTTTATCACTTGATGTTATTAAACAAGAATAATGCACATTTTTTTTAAAGTTAAACCACTTTTGGGGGGGGGGAGTTAATAGGCACCCCAAACCTGAAATAAAAATCCTCAAAGAGGTTCAACATAGCAAAAATGCTCTCTTGAAAAAAAGAGCTCTTCCCTGTTACATCTTTCTTCTAATAACGGTACCAACCATCTCCACCACTCTGGCGGCACCGGCAACGGCGGAACCACCTCAGCCACCAAGAACGTTTCTCCAAGCTCTCACTACTAGAAATCCCCCAATATCCAAAGTTCTGCCCGCCAACCCGGAGCTCAACCCGACCACACTTTTCAAAGGCGAATTGGCTTGCCTTTACTCTCAATCGGATATCCAAAAATGGTGTTGCTTGAAGTAGGATTCAAGACCATCGGATTCAATGGACGCTATCAATTGGGAGCCATTGACCATCGTCACATTCTCATCATATTTCACGATGTAGCAGATTATCAGAGATGTAGGATGAAAGAACAATGGGCCTTCAGCGGCTCTACAATGAAGGTTCTCAAATGGACTCCGGAGTGTTCCACGGAAACAGAGTCATCCATTGTTCCGATCTAGCTCACAATTAGGGATGCTCCGCTGTACTACTACAACTCAGCATCCATTGAGGCAATATGCAATTCAATTGGCACATACATTAATATGGATGCAGCTACAGAGGCTCTCACACGACCCTCAGCGATCAAGCTAGTGTGGAAGTCGATGTCCAGGCTGTACTCCCAGGTACTATTCGGTTAGGCTCTGTTGAACAAAATGATAAATATTCGGTTGATTATAAAGATGTGCCTTTATATTGCTCTAAATGTAAGAGACTAGGGCATCATGAGTCTAACTACTGGGTTGGGTTGAAAAATGACCTGGACTAAGAAGATAGATGAGTCTATTAAAGCTAATCAGATGAGAGAACCTGGTAATCATAAATCTCATATGAACGATTCTAACAGAGTGCAAATCACAGAGAACAAAAGTTAGGAACTGAATCATCAGAACATAAGGGATAATGCAGCACATTTGGCACACTTAATTATTGTTACATTATTTATACAACACATTAAGTATCGCTAATTAGTATGTATTTAATTATGTCGCATAAATTAACGACAAATAATGTTATTATTATGAATGTCATTTGTTTTCAATGTGACACAACATTTTACAACACATAAATATTCACAATTAAATATAAATAAATAATTTTATATTGACAAATAGAGATGGTTTGCTGTGAAGAAGCCTAAACTTTAGTCAGAGGCATTTATGTAATTCTAGCTATATTCTAGCACCAGGGACATATCTCTAATAATTTTGCATGGTCCATCTCTAATACTTTTACAGGGACCTATCGCTAATATTTTCAGGGATTTTTTTGTCCAATTGTCCCCATAATTTTTCAGCCATCAGTAAACTGGAAAAAATAAATAGTTTTAAAATGAAAATAATTAATATGATCATCGAACTGAAACTTATAAACATCAGCAAACAATAGCAGAACATGAAAGAAAAATCATAAAACATCAAATTAAAAATTAGAGAAAAAATTACAAAATAAAATCGATAATTTTTTGAAAAAAACATTGACTACAACCCACAAAACATCTATTTAAAATCATAAATATCATAAAAAATCAACGAATCTTCCATTATCAATTTTTTTCAAAAAAAGGTACAAAAATCAACTTATATGAACCAAAAGAAAAAAATATCAATTACTATCACCTAAACTTCACCCTAAAAATGAAAACGTCAACATAAGAAAAAACCACTACAAAAAATAACCTATGTAACCTAAAACTACAAACATCAGCTTGTATCACATAAAACTCACAGAGAAAATGAAAAACATCAACATGAGAGGGAAAAAAGTAAAAATTAGCAACCCATATAACCCAAAAAACCACAAAACATAGACTCATATAAACTAAACGTCACCCGAAAAATGAAAAACATCAACTTGAGGGAAAAAACATCAACAAAACATTACGGTATCTCAAGAGTATAAATTATTCACTCAAAAAATCATAAAACGTCAACATTTATTTTTTAAAAACTACAAATATCAGCCTATATCACCAAAAAAATTACAACCATCAACTCCTACAACCTAAATCTCTTCCAAAAAATGAAAAACATCAGCATCAGATAAATAACACTAAGAACATCAACCCCAATCACCAACATCTCAGCCAGAAAATGAAAAACATCAATATGAGAAAAAAAACAAAAAAACTGCAAATATCAAACCATATCGACCAAAAAAAGGACAAAACATCAACGCATATCAATTAAATTTCACGCGAATATTGAAAACATCAACATAAGAGAGAAAAAAAAATCAAACATCAGCAAAAAAAACTATAGTACCTCAAGGATAAAATTCTTCAAGAAAAAGAACATAGTGGGATTTGAACCTAGATCTCTAACCCCGAACCCTACAGCAATAACCACTACACCAAAGACTCATTAAGAACATAAAATCTTCAAAAGAAAGGTCACAATGAGTTTCGGACCCGAGACCTCTAACCTCAACAACAAAAGTACTAACCACCAAACCAAACCAACATTGTTGACAAACAGCTCAGTCAAGTAATTATTAAATCACACCAAGTCTTAAAAAAGTAGAACATAATATTAAACCAAACCTCATGAAGCAGAACTTCACTGCACCACTACCGTTCGCTGCCTGGGGTCGATGTTAGTTGTCTTCCACCTTAGGTCGTGCGTGAAGTCACATGCATCGTTATCACCGCTAAGACGTATGCATCTCACACACGTCTTCTTCCTCCTGATTTTCCATCGGCATCGGCATTGTCTTCTGCTTTTCCACCGACAACGTCGTCTTCCGCCTCTTCCGCCAACATCGTTGTTTTTTGCTTATCGTCTGCAAAAAAAAGGACGGTGCGACGCCACAGGAAATCGTTGGGCCCTCCGACATTGCCAAACCTTAGCTCTATCTCTTGAAATGGTCTGTTAGCGTCACTGCAATGCCAAACCCTAGCTCCGTTGTCGGAAATCGTAGCGCCGTCATCACTCGCGTCGAACCACCGTCGCAGATCTCTCGTCGTAGATCAAACGCAATCGTCGATAAACCCTAACCCCTCGCTACTTTCCTCG
Organism: Rubia peregrina; assembly: GCA_032355705.1. Taxonomy (NCBI): domain Eukaryota; kingdom Viridiplantae; phylum Streptophyta; class Magnoliopsida; order Gentianales; family Rubiaceae; genus Rubia; species Rubia peregrina. The sequence continues at coordinate 9,344 of JAULKK010004153.1, forward strand.
CCACCACCGCAAAATCCCTTCGTGCGACATCGTCTTTGTACGCCGGAGCACAACCGCCGGAGCTAAAAATTGACTGCATTTGAATTTGCTAGAAGAAGAAGCGCAGCGGAGCTCCGATCGATTCTCTGAAGGAAGAAGAAGCATGATGGGAAACAGGCGGAGATTGAGGATTTTTTTGGTGGATTCCGGCATGAATTTGACAAAAAAAATGAAAAATCAGAAATGTTTGTGATATATATAGTATTTTGATAATTGCATAGTGAGTCCCTGAATTTATCAGCATATTTTTTTTAAAAACTCAATTCCGAATGAAAATTATTATAATTGCACAATAAATCCCTGGCTTAAAGTTTAGCATACCTAAAACAAGACTTTGTACCACATATAATTCATTTTACAATTAAATTTTACAATAAATATATTAGAAATAAACTACAATGAAAATCTCAATTAATAGGATAATTGTGATATACATAGGGATGCTTAAGTACTATACTAACCAAAAGTTATCAATAAAAAAAATACTATCTCTTAAAAATATATCATATTTATATTAAATGTCTGGACTAGAAGTATTCCAAAAATATTAAAAGAATAGAATAAAAATACATCAATCGTTACATCCGAAGTTATGTTGTCTTCCTCTTACTCCTGGTTCCTACTACAATGTGTTCCTAATTGAATATTAAAGGGAGGAATGTTACCTATTACAAATGCATTTAGTAAATTGATATAAATTATGGATACGAGTTCGACAAAGGTACGTATATAATATAATAATAAAAATATTAAAATTTTCAAAATACTCAAACTAATTAATAAAGAAAAAATACATCACTATCCGTTGTATTGTATTATTATAATTAAACACAATATAGCGTCATTATAAGCATAAAGAAAATGACATCATTATAATCATAAGGCAAAGTCTTGAGAAAGACCGTCTTTCCATAATCTTATGGAAAGACGGAGTTTAATTAGAATAATAAAAGGTAAGAGGTCTTAGTTGTAATATTAAAATTTTATTATGTTACATGTAGTAGTCATAAAATTTATAACCCGATTCATGCAACCCGAAAATTTTATCTTCATTTCTTCTAATTTACACTTTAAACCTTGGTCTTTCCA
>JAULKK010004175.1:0-10470 GCA_032355705.1 Rubia peregrina
CTGTATAAAAGAGGATTGTTTTCCTCATTCTGTAAGTTGGAAGATACACACTTTTTGTGTGATGAAGATAACTGTTTCCCTTGTTCTTCCCGGTCTTGATTACTAAATTATTTGAGTGTTGTTTCTGATTTTGTTCACTCCTTAGTACGGGTGTCACCGTGGCGCGAGACATCCTTGCTACTCGGCTATCTCGAGAGCTCCCAGCCGAGTACTCTTCTATGGTTGATGTTCACAAGAAGAATATCCGCATGACTGATTTGGACTATCTCTGGTGGAAATCAATCCAGGAATGGGCTGTCGAGTTCCCCCTCCTCAATCAATTGAAAGCTTCTAGCAAGTTCTTTACCGACGAAGAGATTCATGCATTCGAGGGAGATGAAGATGGTGAATGGAAGAATGAGATTGTTGATTCTCAAGCTCTTTCTACTAATGCTGAGAAAATGGTTGTTAGCAACCTTAGCCCTTCAGCCATTGTTGAGACCAATACTAGTGTAGAGCCGCATGTACAAAACTGTTCCTTTTATTTTTTGAGCGTTTTGTCAAGCTTCATTTGATGTAATGTTTGTTTTGATCAGTATAAATGAAAATTATTTTCCTTCGATATCTTATGTGTTTTTCGTTTTGCTTTGTAGAATTTAGCTCCGGTACATTATCACATTCCCCTCAAATGTCGAGAGGGACGATCTTCGACTACTTTTTCCAAGTCATAAAAAAGTGGTACCATGAGACCAAGCAGTGGGCTTGGACTACTATCTAGCAACCGGTTGATACCAGTACACTGCCAATTGCATCAAAGGAAGCTGAACGCTGCTCAAGAGGAACTTAGCCTGTCTCGAAATGGATGCCATGATACGCTGAAAGAGCTCCTCAATGATTTCAGTAAAATGAAGGAAGAGAAGGACGTTCTAGCCACTGCTCGAGATGGATGGGATTCTAATTATACCATATTGTTTCAACAGCACAATGACCTTCTCGAAGAGCTCACCACTGGCTCGGGGTTTGATTCTATGTAGGAGTGCCTATCTGTGGCTAGAGCTTTTAGAGCTTCAGGGGGGTGCTTCGAGTTCCTGTTCTGTAGAGGCTATCGGACATTTTCGCTGGGAAGCCTAGATGTACAAATATAACTCTGACCTAATGCGTAGTATGATGAACCGAGCCACGGTCCAACTAACCAAGTCTAAGCATAGGGTTCGAAAACTTCAGGCCCAAGTAACTGACTTAGTGCGAATCCTCAAGGATAACGAACAGTTCTGCCTAAGCACTTAAAATGAGAAAGAGAAACTCGAAAGCAATTCAGTATAATGGGATAGCACGCTTGAAGCCTACGGTGACAGCGTCCGGGCTTACGGCCTTCGGCTTGGGATTGTTGTGCCAGATCTAGTCGTCGACTTCACGGATCATCTCTGCGAGACCATGAAGACTATGCGGGATCATAGACTCCGTGAAACTCCCCAGTATCCTCCAATCTATAACAAGGCTAGAAGAGGAAATCCAATAGGCCGCTAAGGCTGCTAGGAGTAGAAGGCATTCCCATGGAGGCTCTTTCTCTAGGAACGCCAGAGCTTTGAGCTCCCAAAGGCGTGATCCAGCCGGTCCCTTATCTTCGGGGGATAACGTAATGGGTTCGCTAACTGGGCCCCTCCTCTCCTCAACAACTTTGCAAAGAGAAGCAATTGGTGCACCAAATTCACTTCTTCCGAGAAATTCCAATCTAGGGGTAATTATAAGATCATATTCTTCAAGGGCCGAAATCTCCGGCCAAGGGGGTGCCTCGAGTTGAAGCTGAAGGAGTGTACAAGGCACGGGTAGAGGGAACGCCTCAGGCGCAGGTCATGGGAATGCTTTAGTCGGAGGGAATGCTCGTGGAGCCGGTCATGGCGGCACTTCCCGTTGATCAATGGAAATGCTTCAGGTGCGGGGTGAGGGAGTTCCTCAGGCACGGGTCGAGTGGGTGCCCATAACGCCGACCAAGAGAGTTCCTCTGGTGCGAGTCGAACGACTGTCCCTAATGTCGGATGAGGGAATTCTGTTGGCAAGGGACAAGGAAATACCACCAACATTGGCCGAGGGGCTTCCTCTGATTCAGGCAAAAATAAAGGAATTGAAGACCTTGACGAGGGGGCCAACGAGGAAGAGGAGTATCTATCTTCTGACTTGTTTGCGTCGAAGACCCAGAAGCGCGGCAGATGGGGAGGGCCCTTACGACATCGCTTGAAGGTTGGGTGCCGTAGACCCAAATGAAGATTACCTTGAAGAAGAAGAAGATTTTATAAGGGCTAGAGTTGCCTCGTTAAGCCTGGATTTGTAGAGGGATTAGACCCCCCACCAGATAACGCATCGGCCTTGTTAACTTGTAAGCCTTGTTGTCATTTAAAAATAAAATAAAGGAACCGGCGTGTTTAATTTGTAAGCCATCTTGGCATTTGTAAATGAATGAAAGGTATCGGTCTCTTTGACAATGAAATAGATTTTTTTTTTGTGTTCATGTCTTCCTTTGTGTTTTATTAAGTTATAATTTTAGAGATTAGCTTACTGTTTTCGGCATTTTTGCTCGATGCTAATGTTTTTGAAACTCAGTTGTGACCAATAGTTTGACAAAAAGTACTAAGAATAACTTAGAGGAAAAAAAATACCCTAATAGGAAAATACAAAAGTAGAGGGTACCCTTCGACTTACAGTAGCATTTCCAAATTGGGGACGAGGTGGGGAGGGTTGTGCTATTCCCCAGTCGAGGTTCCCTGTCGATACCTATAGTTATTTTCGGGTAAGCTACTCCTGAGCCTGACCAAATCTAAAGATATTTCAAGGAATAGTACTTTCAAAGGTTGTACATGTTCGACCTTTGGGGATCAACTCGTCCGGGAGAGTCTCCAGTGCACAACTACCCTAGGGATACGCCTCGAAGACTCTTTATGGTCCTTCCCAGTTACGTTGAGTTTTCCATCTGGCTCTTTTGGCATTTTTCTCATTCTTTCTCATGAAGAGATCTTCTGGAGAGAAATGAATCTTCTGAACCCTTAAATCATTGTAACGCTTAACATTTTCTTTCACCTTAGCCTTGTGGATGGATGTTATCTCCCTCTTCTCCTTGAGAAAGTCGAGGTCCAGTCGATGTTGGTCGTCGTTGACCTCTGGTTCTCTTTTCTAAGGGTTATCCATTTGAAGATGGGTAAGCCAATTTCTACTGGGATTACGACCTCCCAATCATAGACTAGGCCATAAGGGTTTTTGCCCCTGGCAAAAGATTCCATCATTCGATACGACCACAGGACGTTGGGTAGCTCGTTAATCTAGCTTCCTTCTGCTCCCTAGAGCCTGGCTCTAACTCCATTAAAAATGGTCCTGCTTGTGACTTCCACCTGTCTGTTGGCTTGGGGTGGTATACACTTGTTATCTTCTGGTGGATCTTATACTCCTTGCACCAGCTTTTGAATGGGTCGTTGACAAACTTGGCACCGTTGTTGGTCATAATCGTTTGAGAGATTCATGACCGATAAATAATTTTCTTTCATTAGAAGGAAATCACTGCCTTTCCTTTCACATTTATCAAGGCTTCGGCCTAAACCTTCTTCATGAAGTAATCCACTATGACAATGAGGTATCAAAAGTGTTCAGGGGACTCGAGAAAGAGATCTACCCTGTTGATTCCCCATTTGTTAAATCCATGGGTTGTGTATGTTTGTCATTTCTTCCCGATAGACATGGGTGATAGAGGCATGCCTTTGGCACTGGTGGCAAGCATGAATGTTCCTGTTAATACAATCGAACATATTGGGCGTGTAATATCCTGAGAGAAGAAGCTTATTTGCCCCTAATTGAGCTCACCAATGACTACTACATGCTCTCTCGTGGGTTTCACAGATTAGATATTCAGCTTCATGGGGGGCTACACATTGTAGGAGTGGCTACAGGTGACCCCGTCGATAGAGAATATCCTCATGGATTGCATACTTGGGAGATTTCTACCTTATTTTTCTTACCTCGATAGTCCCTTCAGGAACGGTACCATCTCGAAGGTAATTCATGACCGGCGTGATCCAAGAGTTCTCCTCATATATCAACATTACTGTTTCCTCTTTGAAGCTTTGCTTTCTCAACATTTTCATCCACAACTGCTATTGAGATCACAGGTCTGAAAAATGTCAGTCTGCTTAAGGCATCGGCCTTATAATTCATTTATCTGCTTCAAGGTGTACTGACAGAAGTGCTCCAAGAGAGGTTTTACCCCTTTGAGGTAGCATTGTAAGATCCACTCCTTGGCTTCCTATTCCACTTTGAATTATTGGACCACAATTTGGGAATCACTAAATATCTCAAGATCTTGAACATTGAGTTTTTGGTAACCCGGAGGCCGGTTATTAGGGCTTCGTACTCATCCTTCTTGTTTGTAGCCTTGAAGTCAAAGTGCAGCATGTATGGGAAGTCCGTTCCCTCATAACTAGTGAGCATTGTGCCTGCCCCACTTCCTCCAGAGTGCGAGGACCCATCTACATACAGTTTTCAAGTCACTTCAACATTTTGTTATCATTTGACCTTGATTACTTTCGTGGACTCCACCATGAAATATGCCAAGGATTGGCCTTTGATTGTCGTCCTTGGGTGGAATTGGATGTCATGCTTTGCTAGTTAAACTGCACACTTCATCATTCGACCTAATGCCTCAGGTTTGAGGAGTATTTGTCTGATGGGGTGGTTGGTAAGAAAGACGATGGTATGGCTCTGGAAATAAGGTCGAACCCATCTTACCGCATGAATGAGGTATAGGATTAGCCTTTTGAGGGCAGTATACCGATAAAGTAGATAGGGTGTTGTTGACACTCTTTCTCTTTTACCAAAACCGCGCTGATTGCCAAGGAAGAGGTTGATGTATAGAGATACAGAACTTCTTCTTTAATAGGTTTCATCGGGGTCGATAGCCTTTGAATATGTTATTTTAGGTCTTGGAATTCTTCTTCGCACCTCTCAGTCCACTATGACTTTTTCTTTTTTAAGCACATTGAAGAAAGACAGGTTCTTTTTGACACCCTTCGAGAGGAAACGTCTTAGTGAAGATAGTGAACCAAGGAGCTGCTAGACATTTTTAAACGTTCCAGGAGGTCTCGTGTTTATCAAGGCCTCAAACTTTTCTTGGTTGACATCAATCCCCCTCTCGGACATAATGGTGTAAACAAACCAAGAAGTTCATGAAAAGCTTACAAAAAGCTCAAGCAAAAGCTTGAATCGAACTCAAGCTAGAAGAATTTGATCCAGTTATGAACCGAGTTCGAGCAGATAAAAAAATTGAGAATGATATCAAGATAAATTTTCTAGGTTCGAATGAGCTCGAACACAAACATAGTAATTTTTTGAGCTTGAACTCAAGCACACCAGTACTCGATCTCAGCTCGATCTGTTTACACCCCTGCTCAGACACCGTGAAACCCAATAACTTTCCATCCCCCACTCTGATCACGCACTTAGCTAGGTTTAACTTTAGGTTTGATCCTCAAAGCCTCTTAAAATTTTCTTCCAGATCAGACATGAACTGGTTGTGGTTTTGGATTTTTACCAACATACCATCTACGTATATCTCCATGTTTTTTCCGAGCTGTTTTTCAAAGAGCTTGTCCACCAACCTCTGGTAAGTTAGCCCAGAAATTTTAAGGCCGAATTGCATATTTTTATAGCAAAATGTTCCAACGTCCGTGATGAATGATGTTTTTTCTTTATCTTCTTCTGCCATGAGTATCTGGTGGTATCCTTTATGGGCATCGAAGAAAGCGAGTATGTGGACGGCAGAGGGTAGCTATCTTTGGGACAATTTTTTTAAGATATGTGAAATCGATGCACATGTGTGAAGTACCATAGTGTTTTGGGACCATCATGGGGTTGGCCAACCGTTCGGAATTGGACACACCTTTTATAACTTCTTCTTGAAGGAGTTTCTCAACTTCCTCTTTTATGGTTTTGGCCCTCTTAGGAGCGAATACCCTTCTCTTCTACTTGATTGACTTATGATCTTCTCCTATAAAATGAGCCTTTTGTCTCCTAGAGTTTAGTAAGTATGAATAATGTAGATTTTACTTTTTGGTAGGTGTGAAGGAAGAGAAGAAATCTCTCTCTCTAGAGTTCTTCTTCTCTTTTCCTTCTCTTAGTGTTTAGACCCATGGAATTTAATTAAGTAAATTTCATAGATTTATTAGTAGTATATTTCCCTATTTTAATGTCTATGAACATTAATTCTTGATTTACGCATTATATTCTTGTAAGATGTATGCCATGTATGTTCTATGATGCACATGTAGATTCATGTGTTGTATACCATCGTGCTAGGCTTATCATGTCATCTTAGGAGTGTTAGATTAGAGGTATTATAGGTTTGTGAGTACCACGGAGGTGAGTGCATGCATGCTAACCTGAGAGTACCATCTCGATAGTTAGACTCTAACCTAATTGGCTCATCGTGTAATAGTCACTCATGTTAGGGATGATAGTTTCCCTAATGAGAGGAAACCCTTGAAACCATGATAGATGCGCATAATAGTTTGTAACGAGTAGAGTTGTGGTGTAGTTACGAGACTCATGTTAACATTAGAGTTATAATGAGATGCCAACTTCTTTACCTCTCTAGGCCTATGGATTGGTGACCATAGTGTAGTGCCCGGGACGTATTGATGTGCACTTTTTTATGCATGCATTAACCAATGCATTTGACACATTTATTATCATCTTTTGTTTGGTTTATTGCTAGTTTTAGTTAGGTTTACATAACAAATGGTTTAGACTGCCATTTTTTATTTTCTTCTCTAAATTCTGGGTTTTGTAGACTGAATTGTAGCTAATGGACACTTTGTATTCACAGGCACCTAGATCTTCATTTCGGATTTCATTAGTAGGTTGCTCGTGAGTTCTTTTTGTCATTTTTCCGTAGAAGGTCATCTGCGAGGGTGGTAGAAGATATTTGAATGCTATTCGCAAGGATGGTAAAAGATATTGAAGGTCATTCACAAGGATTGTAGTATATTGAAGGCCACAGACTCTAAAACATGGTAATAGATGGAATTGAGCAAGGAAAAAGGCGGATTCAAATTTCAAGAAGGCCAAAGAAGAAATGGAGGAAGTGTTTTCCGAGATTGCACAGAAATATGGGAATGATCCGAGAAGAATCAACCCTTCAAGGTGGTACTATTGGATTTGTGTTCTGGATCACTATAAAATTGAATACAAGAATTCTCAAATCAGATCAGTGGTTCTTCCGTAGCGGGGCAAACAAGTCAGCCGGTCGGACCAACCAAGCCAGCACGAGGGCCAGCACAAGCCATCTGAAAACCACAAAGGGGGGGTCTAGCACAGCTGTGTCGGAGCTTAGCACGGCTCATTCTAAGAGACACGGGTTGTGCTACAAGCTTCTAGCATGGACTTTTCTTGCCCTGCTTCCTGTACCCCATGTTTTTTTTCACTCTGGAATTTGGCTAATTTAGGCACGAATCATTCTATTTCACGTGGTCCATGTTGCTTCAAGTCACCAATGCCTAGATAGGCCCATGGGGTGTGAAGAACGACATGACCTATCCCATGTAACTAAGCAAAATGAGGTTCCAGCTGGTCAGAAGAGCAAAAATAAAATTCCGCCTGAAGGTCGTGCCAGCACGAGGGGACTAGTCCATGCCATGACTGAAGGCCTGCACCGAAATGAGGCCATGGGCTGTGCCATGCCTGAATGCCCATGCCAACAAGAGAGGGCCTCGGCTGGCACGGACCGTGCCAAATTCCACCTCCTGTGTCATTTGCAGAAGCTAGATTTTTTGCCTACTTTTGGGCCTTTTTTAAGGCCCAATTCCATACTATTATGTATATGGAACCTTGTCTACAAGAGTTTAAGTTTATGCCCACACTTCTTCTTCAAGAGTAGTTTGGAGAGAGAAAATAATCTTCCTTCTCTATAGCTTATTTTCTTTCTTCTCTTTATTTTTCTTTTGCCCAAAAGTATTGGATCCAATGAAATAATTGGGTTCAATGCTTATAGAGTTGGCTTGTTCTTAATGTTTATGAATTGCATGATTGTCACACTTAGTTAGCGCACACCAAATTCTAATTTCACGTTTCCACAATATTGATACCCCTCCGGAGGGAAACCTAGATGCGCTTGGGATAACGATGGGTCCAAATCCAAGTGGGTGTGCACACGTAGGTTTCCATTGTTAACGTTTTGATAGACCATGCACTAGTATGCCGATGAGTTGATCCGAAGGGTAGTGGGTAGAGATAGATTGAGTAGCAAACTACGGTTAGCTTTGCAACCCTAGAGCCATCAGTAATGTAATTCACCCCCTTTGCCTATTTAGGCCTAGGGAGAATCATTCGTGGTGTAGTGCCTGAGATGTAATAGCATGAGGGAGACTCCAATCTACACGGTAGGCACAATCGTCGTTGCACTCCCCTATGGAAGAATGTGTGCGCACCCTGCATGATAGGTATAGAGAAGTGTTGACCATCAACCAAACCACGTTTCATAAACACTAGAACATGATTTAAGGTTATATATGATGAAATTGATGATTAAAATGACACTAATCATGTTATGCAAATATTTCCCAGTGCATGTTTATATTGTTATTTTCGTGATCAGTTACATGCTAGTAGTTTTAGTCAAAAATACCCCCCAAATGGTTGTTTTATGAACATTGGTTATTCCTAACACGTGGTCGGATTGACGACATGATCATGGTTGTGCGTAGTTGATTATTAGATTCCTAACCACTCCGTGGATGACCCCATTACTTGCCACTATCTACCATCCTTCTTAATAAAGTAGTAGGAACGGGAGAAACATATAAATTTCATCTTTGACAGCCTCCTCTCGGTTTAGTAGATCTCCTATGAAAAGGTAATTTATTAGCAACTCCGGGAGGGGTAGGTCATGTATTGTCCTCACTCTCATATGTAACGGTCGCTACTTATGCGAGACATTGTTCCTTTAAGTGGGGTGTGTTTGCATTGGTAGTGAGATTTATGGGGAAGGAATTACGGTATCGAAAAGGCGATCGAAGCACCTTCCCTAATTACGAATTCGGTGTGATAGCTTCATACAGTAGGCAATTTTTTGTGTGACAAACATTGGGAATGCTTGGCTATCTCCACACTATGTGACATAGGCATTGATAGATTTTATATATCTTGCATGTGATAGAATCTAGGATTAAAATCATTTATCGGTCATGTTATGCAAATATTCCTCAAGGCTAGTTTACAATAGTTAATCTCTCTTGTTTGCATAATCTTTAGTTTTTAGATAAAAAAAATCCCCAAGTCTATGTTTGTAGCACTACAATTGAAGTGACGTCTGATTGTGAGTTGTGTCTAGTTAACTTTCAGATTCTAGTATCTCCATGGAAGACCTCGGGCTTGCCACTAGCTATTTTCTAGTAGTTGGTAGTAAGCCAATATAAATCTCTTATCTTTGTGGAGCATTCTACGGGTTAATCTCTTTCGTATGGTTTTGTATGACCGCGGATCAAATTTTGGCACCACTTCCGAGGATGCCTGTTTAAATTTTATTGTTAGCTTGTATAACTATTTTGTAGAGTAGTTTGTGCTATAATTTTCTTTTAGTGTTTTAGTATCTTTGTTTGTGTCCTTTTTGTGTGTTTGTTATTTTTCAGAGTATGTATTTCTTGAGTTCTTGGTTTTAACCGAGAACACTTGCACTACCATTCCTAATTTTGTGTGTTTACTTTGTTTTTGTTTTCTTGAGAAAAAAATATGTGCAGAAGAAAGGCTGAACGAGTGAGACTTTATAGGATATGTCAATGTGACCACCCTTCTCAGTTTTTCTCTTGGTTGAGCGAATTTGAGAGAGAGATAGGAGTTGTTGATTCCTAAGATATATGGGATCAAGAATGGTACCATACCATGATTCCCCTAGTTCGTGGTTGAGTGCTAACCTAACTTTATGTTATAGAGATGCATTGGGGAACCAACACTTTAAGTTAAATAGTTGGCCTTCACCAACCTATACAATACTGCAAAACTAATCCCTAGAATTAATTCCCAAGTTTGAGCATGAAGAAGTGTTGTAAGCCTTGGCTAATTTTGGTGGAACTAGTGAGTTTCTCCAATCACAAATGCTTAACGACTGATAAGATGTCAAAAGCATGTATTTTCCGAGACATTTAACACCTCTTTTGTTATATTTTTATTGGAAGATTGCTAGATTTAGGTAGGTTTACATCATAAGGAGTTTAGATAACCATTTTCGGTTTTCATATCTAAATCCCTCAGTTTGTAACCTAGGTTGAGTCTTATGGATTTTTTTTCCTTATGAGTGATGTGTTCATCTATTTTTAACACATTTGGAACTCATGTGTGTAATAAACTAATTTTTTGTATAAGAATAATTAATGTTTTGATGGTCAGAAAGTTAGGATGATGATTTAGGAGTTATATCCTAAGTCTCTAGTTTAAAGAGTTTATGAAAATCTTTTATGGTCA
>JAULKK010004184.1:0-10470 GCA_032355705.1 Rubia peregrina
TGAATGATCTTATTCTCGGGCGGAATTGGAGTGGACCATCGCAGCGTACGAGGGCTGGCTCACGCCATGAGGCGGAGCCGCCATAGCTTAAACTTGGGTCTCCGGTGGGTAGGGGATGTTTCCGGCGGGCAGAAGTAGGTGAGTATGTACAGTTAAACGTTATTAGTGTAACTGTAGATGATTTGAGTTGAGAGAGAAATCAGTGTACCGTCAAAAAATAAAATCCTTATTTTGAAATCGTGTATTCACGTTATTGGTGTGTCAGAACAACTTCAATTTTCGATGAGAATGTGCGTAGGTGCTTTAAGTTTTCGAGGGCACATTCGGAAGGTTTTGTTTAGAAAGTAAAAGGTAAAAAAGGACATTTGTTAAGATTTTTAAGAAGTAGCTCAGCTTCAGAAGACTGAATCCATGATATTATGGAGTTGGTGTTTGGGAAATGCTCCATAATTGGTGGCCCAAGATTTCTGAATCCATGTCCACTATACTGGCCTGGGCCTCCAACTGGACTTGAAAGATGACCCCCACTGGTCCACTTCAGTTAAACTGTCGAGGGCAGATAACGAATTGCTTCTATTTACATCAAGAGAAAGACTCATATGAGACCGTCTCACCATAAATTATTGTGAGACAAAGTAATAAGTAAAGTTTTAAAAATTACATAATGTACCCCATATTATTTCTCATCTTTAAATAATTGTATTTAAACCCTCCGTCTCACCATAAGAATGAGTGAGACCGTTTCACGCGAGTCTTTGTATTACATTAAACTCGTCCAGGGAAATTGGATTCCTCTTGTAATTGCCAGAGTTTGAACTTTACGGCATACAAATAAATGTACTGATGTCATGGAGGATTCATCCAGCTATGGTATTGAATTTGAACGCACAACTGCTAAGAATTCCCCTTTTATAAAATTATAGATTGAACTTTATTGTTATGAAGAAAAAGTAAGTGGTTTTTAATACTTTCTTACTAAGTAGTACTTATGATTCATTATAAGAGTTTTATTCGCTGTGTTATTTTTATAAACATGGTTTCAAATAAAACCAATTAATACAGTATCTTATGTTTGAGTTAAACGATGAAACATCATTTTTCATTTACCAAAAAAGCATATACAAAACAAGATGATAGAGTATGATGTATGAATCTCGTAGTATGTTGGATACTATTATAAAAATTCACTTTGACTTATGAGGTGAGTCATCTTTGATCTTTTGATCAGTGCTCGTCGTTTCTCAAAAGTATCTGAGACCATAGCCAACTAGAAATTATTATGTTCATGATTTTTCATCACTGATGCAGATAATGTTTCAATTTTCCATTCCTATATGCGCTTGGAAAGTGGATTGATAATGGGTTGAAACACTTTGCCTACATGGAATCGTCTCCTATCTGCTGCAAAAAATTTAAAAAAATATGGTGAAATGCCTACAGATCAGTAGATTCTACCGACCGAGTAAAATACTAACATTTACGACTTTCTTTGATTCAAAAGAAAGGCTAAGGTTTTGGCAAGTATTTCTTTATAACTATAACCGTTGTTTTTGCTTGTCTTGATGCCCCTTTAATTTCTTTGGTTGTTTCTAATCGGTCATCATAGGTGTTTAGTATAAGGGCAATCTTCCTAATCCAAGTCGCCTTTATTTTGCAATAAAAACACCGAAGCAGTTCCTACTAGGCTTGTTTTCTTCCAATTTCTCTAACAAAAAAGAAAGAAAAAAATGGTTGCCTTTTCAGCTTAGCCTGTGATTGGTGCCAAATTTTGACTCACCACAACCCTACTTGGTAGTTAGGCTTCCGTTTGAGAAGTAAGGGACATGAATTATTACTTTTGTTCTCTTATCACATGGTCTCCTTCACATACATTTAGATACGAAGAACCTGCCATGGCACATAATAGCATCAGAGGCTAGCCAACGGAATTCATCTAGGGTTGCCTTTGTTTTGTCAAATGACAAAAATCTTATATCTTGAAAAATGATGGTTAAAAAGTTGAATTTCTTCAAATCTTTAACATCGTTTTGAGTATAGTGTGGTTGGGTGCTGTTTTCTAATTCTCCTCCGGAAGTACTATAAAATTGACTATTTAAACTCTCAAAACGGATCAAGAGTGAATGAAATATGAATTTTCAAAGTGTCAAACTTCAAAGAAGAGCATTGAGTGGAAATTGACTAGGATTTTTTTCGGACCGTCTAAAACACGTATGGACTGCGTGGAAGTCTCTAAAAAGTTCATCCGCATAATATACATGGAATTACTTGTCTGTAATTCACAAGAGATAATAACAAAAAACTTCCATGTTTGTGTGATTACTTGTCTTGTTGATATAAGCGGTTTACCATGTTTAATACATTGAAGAATGTTGCAAAAATATTTCTTTCTTTTCCACCAAATTTAATTTGAGTATTCTTGAAGAATATTTTGCTCTAATTACAGAAAATCAGAATATCACGTTTTCATACTTAGAGTCTCTTAGAGTTCCATAAATAAAGCCTCTAAATCAGCAAGAAAGTTTTCACTATTATTGAGTCTCTTTGTCATAAATCTTGAGTCATACGCTATCCCTCAAACTCTTCTTGAGTTTTCTATTCTATCACTCTGTTGAACTGGTGATAGTCCTTCGGATTTTGCGTGAATTCAAGTAATCCTATCACTAGTGAAAAACAGGTACATAGGCACCGGTAGCTGAGCCCTGGGGGGAAGAAACTGGTGCTGAAAAGATGAAAGGCAGCGGCTTAACGATGAAAAATATTATGCCTATTTGCAATTTCAACACTGAAATACAGACATCGGTGCCTAAAACTGGTGCCAGAGATGATACATGCACCCGTAGTAAAAGTAAAAGTGACGGAAACAGGTGCTCATAGTGAAAAAGCTTAGGGAATTCATTTTTACTAGCACTAGTAGTACTAATATCGAATGATTACTAGTGTTAGTGTTTTTGGCGCGTAATAAAATGGCGGGAAAACCCTAGCACCGGTATATTGGTAGTGTGTCAGTGCCTATGTAAAATCATAGCACTGGGGTTACACTATACCGGTACCAGAAAAATGTGTCACCTCTAAAACGAAGGCTGGTGTTATTTTGAATGCTAGCATTGGTCGATAAAAAAACTAAGCAGGTGCGGATACCGGTCTAATGATCGGAATAGTGGATTCGGCGAGAAAAATTTTGGTGGGCCGGTGCTGGAAGAGCATTTAATGCTCACCTATCACTATTTATTGGCATGTAAAATTTGGGTTTTCGGGAGAGAATATTCATTAATGGTGATTTTTGGAGGGTTTTAACATTGAATGCACAAATGAATCCCCGCCAAGGTTAGATTTTAAATTATTTGGAATGTTATTGATGATGAAATATGTTACAAATGGTTTGTATGCATATATTTTGTGTGTTTGATCATGCTAATGATACTTGTATTGATGGACAAATGTGATCATTTGCTAGATTTCTTGATGTCATTAATACCCTTGTTAAGGGTTGTGAAATTGCAGGGTAAGTTTTAAATGTAGTGATGTGAGTTGTACGTAAGTTTTTCAGAATTGATTTTGAATGTGTGTAATCATGCGTAGCTCTACTCATTGTGTGGAACTATAATTTTTGCACATTCGCTAATTTGTAGAGATGGAACGTGCAATTGAGAGGCGTAAGTAGGGTGGATTCGGTATGGTTACAGTCACATTTTATTAATACCATGTACCATACGAATAATATCTTTTAAAAGCCAATACCTTACCAAATCCTTGGTATACCACAAAGTATAAGATATAGTGAATTAATTTTCTGCTCATAAAACAAATTACAAAATATTGAAATTTTCTATTGTACAATCTTAATTTTAGAAAATTGAATATTTTGTAATAAAAATAATAATGTAAGATAACATCAAGTTAAGAACTATAATAAGTAAGTTAAAATAAATAAACGAAAATTTTAATTTTTTTATGGTTTAAAATAAAAATGTCAGTTGTCAAGAAATAAAATTTAAGAAACTAATTTAAACTTTTATCAATATCCAACATATTGGAACCAACACACAATTGACATATTTCAAATTATTGCTATTAGTTATAATATTAACGAATGACTAAATCTTAACAAAATAAAAGCTCAAATTTCACATTATATTAGTTGTATTTTTAATATGTAATGTGTGGTACGGTACGGTAATACCATGGTAATATTTTTTCAATAAAATTACCATACCATCACAAATGTGTGGTACGATACTACCATACCACATCATCGGTTACCAATATATTCGGTAAAAATAGTACGTGGTTCGGTTGGTTAGTTGGTTGGTACAGTATTTCTACTCAAAATGCCAGCCCCAGGCATAAGCATGTGTACTGCAACGTTAGTTGGTTGAGCAAAGAATATGTTGTTTTCATGGAGGAGTTTTTAAAGCACACATTTGTTCGTGAGATGCGAGTCTTATTTCCATGTCGTTATTGCAAGAATCATAATCGTAGTGGTGATAGGAACATCATGAAACTCCACTTGGTTAGGAGAGGGTTTGAAAAAGATTAATTGGTTTGAATGTTTTATGGTGAGAAGACACTGCCGGAGGTGGTAGTTGCTAGTGGAGGAGAGTGTTTCAAAGATGTAAATTTGTATGACACGTGTGAGGAGGTTGTCGATGAATTTAGGGAGAGGCCCGAGGTTTTGCAAATTTCTTAGGTGAGATGGACATGTCGTTGTATCCATGTTGCAATAAGAAAGATACGATGATTTCATGTTTAATGGAATTGTTTAATATGAAAGGTGTTGGTTCGTAGAGCGACACTAGCATGAATAAGTTGCTAAAGTTCTTGAATGAGAAACTTCCCTCCGGTAACGGGTTATCGGACAACCTTTACAAAGCAAGAGAATATTTTGACCGATGGGAATGGAGTATGAAAAAATACACGTTTGTCCCAATGATTGTGTTTTGTACTGGGTTGAGTGGGAGAAGAAGGTGGCTTGCCCCGTATGCCATGTGTCATGCTACAAGAAAAGGAGAAATGCGGTTATCGAAGGAGATGTTGTCATAAAGTTAAGGAAATGGGTTCCTGCGTTATGCATGTGGTATCTTCCAATTATTCTAAGGTTGAAGAGGTCGTTCAAGAATGTCAAAGATGCAAAGAACATGACCTGGTACATGGGAAGGGGTTCTCTTGACGATGATGTGATTCAACATCTAGTTGATGCCGATTAGTGGAAGAGATTGGATAAGAGGTATCCGGATTTGGCAAGTGAGCCAAGGAACTTGAGGATGACTTTGTAACTGATGGAATGAACTGTTTAGCAACATGTCCTCTTGGCACAGTTCATGGCCGGTAATGCTAACTGTATACAACCTTCCACCATATTTATGCATGAAAAGGAAATATGTGTTGATGCTTTTATTGAATTTTGGGCTGAAACATCCTAGAAATGACATCAATACATATACTTATCTAGCACCTTCAATAGAATATTTGAAGGTTCTATGGGCCGACCGTTTCGATGTGTTTGATGGTTTTAGGGGATCAAAGTCCAACTTGAAGGCAATGTTTTTTTGTACCATAAATTATTTTTCTGCGTATGGAAACCTTTTGAGTTGTGTGGTAAAGGGGCACAAGGCGTGTCTCGTGTGCGAAGAGTCCACAGATTATCAACAGTTGAAGAATGGTCGCGAGACAGTATATTTGCGTGTCTCGTGTGCGAAAAGTCCACAGATTTGGTCGGAAGACAGTATATTTGGGTCACTAAAAATTCCTCTCAATGAAGCACAAATTGTGTGAGGACACATATCAATTTGTTGGCGGGAAGGAGGTCAGAAAGGTGCCAAGACCATTGAAGGGGGTTGTCATCCACAACAAGGTGAAGAAATTGAATGTTGTTCTTTGGAAAAGATAAATAAAGTGGGTGCAGTGTCTGATGAACCTTGGACGAAGAGGTTGATTTTCTTTGATTTATCTTGTTGGGAGTATTTTGAGGTTCGACATTGTTTGGATGTAATACACATTGAGAAGAATGTGTGTGATAATGTGATTGGTACCTTACTTAACATTCCTAAGAAGATGAAAGCCAGCTTGAATGCGCAGAAGGATTTGTTGGAGCTTGGGATTTGGTCGGACCTAGCCCCGGAGGTGAGAGGAAAGCAAATGTACCTCCCTTCTGCCCCATACAATCTATCAGTGTATGAGAGGAGATTGGTTTGCGAGCGTATCCTCATTCAATCTTCTAATGTTAGTCGCTTTGTGAATGATGATTTGCGTATGAACACCTTGAAATCACATGATTGTCACGTTCCCATGCAACAATTGTTGTTCGTTGGCATCCATGGTGTTATGAAGGAGGATGTGCGAATTAGCATTATGCAGCTGTGTTTCTTATTCAACTCCATTTGTTGGAAGAATATAAGAAGGAAAGTGCTTGATGTGTTGGAGCGAGAGGGGGTTTTAGCCTTATGTCAGTTGGAGAAGTACTTCCTCCATCCTTCTTTGACATCATGGCTCATCTAGTCATTCATTTGGTTCTAAAATTTTGATTACGAGGTCCTGCGGGAATGTATTGTTTCTACCTTTTTTAGCGTCATATTGGTGTTTTCAAAGGTTACGTCACAATCGTAGCCGATTGGATGTGAGTATCGTGCAAAGGTATGTGACCGAGAAGCTCATTGAATATTGTACTTTGAACTTAGCTGGTAAGAAACGGTTGGATTACCTGAACAAGCGCACTTTGGTAGGAAGAATAGGGTTGCACATTCGAAATGTACACTTCTTACACCCTTCAATGCTGAGTTGATGATAGTTCACCTTTATATTTTACAGAATTCCAGCAAGACTGTTCAAGAGCACATGTCATATTTGCATGCACTATATCCGGACTGGCATTCAAACAAAATACAGCTAGAGCATTCTTCCACATTTGTGAATTGGTTTTATAATCGGTGCAATGTGGACCACATGTCTAGTAAACTTCGAGCATTTGCAAGAAGTCCAAACTGAACAATCAGAAGATACCTAGGGTATGATATTAATGGTTTTAGTTTTGCAACCTTTAAGAAGGACAGCAAGAGCACGACGCAGAACAATGAAGTTTACATTGAATCTGAATCGATGTGGCAGTCTAGCAAGAAAGACAAAACATGTTGTTGCAGTGATGGCCTTTTACGGGGTAATTGAGGAAATTTGGGAGTTAGACTATGTTGATTTCAAAGTTGTGGTATTCAAGTGTCGGTGGTTTGATAATGGAGTCGGGGTTCATACGGAGAAACTCACGGGTTTAACATTGATGGACCTTACTCAAATTGGGTTTGAGGATGACCAAATCATTTTAGCTGCTCATGCACGCGAGATTTTTTTATGTCCGGGATCCTAGCAACGAAAAGCAGCATGTCGCCATACATGGGAAGAAGTTCTACTTCGAATAGGAGCTTGATCGGCCCATCCGAGTAGAATGTCCTGAGTTCCCATATGTATTACCAAGTTTGGAGGATGTGGGTGGAGTTTTAGTAGGTAAACGGTCACATGGAGATGGATTGTGGGTTGATGAGAACGGTTAAATTGTGGAGGGTGATGTTGTCTTGAAAAGGAAAAGATAGGTGCATCTTATCACCATAAATGCAATTATCATTATACGTTTGTGTACTCGTCAGTGTCCTATCTATTCAACACATTGATATTAATATGTGAATTTGGGTTTGGTTCGTTTGTAGTGTCGTGTGTTTCTATTTTCTCCTTCGTTATATCTTCTTTTTTAAAAAAATGAAAATGAAAACTTGCACCAGTAATAGGATCCATAACCGGTACTGGAAAAAAGTGTGTGCTCTGTTTCATCAAAGGCACCAGTATTTGGTATAACTAGACCTATTTTAGTACCGGTGCTATGTACTTAGAAAATATTTTAAACCTCTAGGTTGGAATAAATGACTAATATATGATTTAAAGCAGCATTATGCAGCCGCCTTTACCAAAATAGGCACTGGTATTTGTCCTTACTAGCACCAGTATTAGTACCGGTGTTATGTACTCAGAAAATATTTTTGAACTTTGGACTCGGGTTGGAAAAATATAAAATGAATTAATTTAAAGCAACGTCATGCAGCTGCCTCAGTCTAGATAAGCACCGATATTTGTCCTTCCAACACCAATTTTAATACCAGTGTTATTTACTTTGAAAATATTTTTAAACAAGTACATACATTACATACCGAGCAACAAAGTTCCAAAGTATAAGCCATGGGAAAATTATAGGTGGATGGATGAGGAGGAGTGGAAGAAATTTTAGGTACACAGAATGACCGAGGAAATGATGGTAAGTAAAGTTCTTATATGATTGCATAAATAATATTATAATATTTATCAACTAATTCATTGTGAATAACTTCTTTTTTTGTTTGGTTTTCAAAAGAAAAAAAAAGTGCAGAGGGCAAGTTCCCAATCAAAGGAAAAGAAATTCACTCACCACACCGGACCAAAGGCCAACAGGGCTACAGAGGAGAAGTTGATCGAGGAGCTAAAAAAGAAAGAGAGAAAGAAGATGCGAGACCAGGAACACACAGAATAAGAGATCAAGCAGGAGATCAGTTCCGAGAATTTCAAGGTGGACAGATCGCTGGTTTACCTGGAGTCAAACAAGGGAAAAGATAAAAACTATGCAAAGTCAAAGCCATAGCAGAGAATATTGTAAGTATTCAATTCATTTAAAGTTGTATATTTAAGTAAAGAGTTATTTTCATTCTAAAACAATAATATACACCACAGTTGAGGATGAACGAGGAAAAAAGAGAAAGGAACCCTACAGTTGGGCCCGGGTGAGGACATTGTGATAAGAGCCATCGGGAAGAGGGATCACTAGGGTCGCTACAAAGATACCCAGTCTCGACTGCCAGCAACTGTTTCTATCCCAAACATAGCTAGAAGCAAGTATATCAGGAACTTATTGTCCCAAAAGAAGGAGGCCAAGAAACTCACCACTGCTCAGTCGGTTGTCAAGGCGATGGTCGCTTATCTTGACCAGTTGGTCAAGAGAATAGTTGTAGTATGTGGACTAAATATTCCCGAAGGCCTTGAGGACCCGAAGAGCATCATTGAGAATGCATTGGTATGTGTATCCACCAGTTTTAGCGGCTCTAGCCAAGATACCCCACAACGACGAAGAAGAAGACGAGGACATATATATGCATTACAACCAGAAATTTTTTTAGCCTAACTAAATTATCACTCAGTGTAACAGGATGGTGATTTGGTCACCTTGTTCATCAAGAGCCTAGAGGGACATAGGGAAAGGGTTGACAAAGCACGGCTCCAGAAATCTAGGCGTCCCGAGAGGTCACCTTGTCTAGTAGCTCGCATCTGTGTGTGAGCCAATCTACCATCCAAGAGTTGAATTTTTGTCCAACCACCATTTCAATGACGTTGGAGGGATTTTGGGGAGTGTGGTAGACTAGTCGATATCTTTGGTCGGACTTGGAGATGATCCACAACCAGAGGACTTTGAAAGCGGTCTGCCCTGAAACGATGAATTTTATTACCTTAATGTCAGCGAAATGAGGTAATGAGTACAAATAATTACCACATCTATTACAGTTTAATTTTAGATTACGATCGTTCAACTTCTAATATTTTTCTTTGCAGGCGTCAACTCCAAAACTGTCTGGATCAAGCAGCTCCATTTGTCCATCGAAGCAACAATTTCTACATGAAAGACCACTTAAACTGGTACTTCTCAATAGCATCCATGTTTTACCTTATTTAGCCAAATTTTTGTGGCATTAATTAATTTTAGATTAACAACAAGCACCCGTTCAAGGCATATCCCAACATGGGGAAATACATCAAATACTGCAATGATCTTGTGAAGAGCATGCAAGCGTTGGGAAAGTTGGTGTTGTTTCAGGAGTTTTGACCTTAAAATTTTGGCATAAAACATCAGAGTGGATTGCTTATCGAGGATATGGCAGAGTTCTGAAACAAACATGGCAACTTCAGAGCAATGACTTGGCTACCGAACTCACACATAGATGTGTGGATGGGGTACGGTTTAATTTTTCACGCAAACTGTATTTATTCATACGCTAATTTAATTAATAAATTAACAAATGATATTCGTCAAGGAACCTTTAGGACCAAGTCTTTGAAACCAACAATGGTCGCATTCAGTTTGTTCTATGCTGCACGGGAGGCTATGCCTCAGAAATCAAAGCTACAAAAGTCGAAGGTCGTGCTAAAGCCATTTTGGATACCATGTTTGTTACTGACGCCAAGATTCATGTGGTGCCATATATTTAAATGTAAATCACACTTTTCAATTTTTCTCAATTATGGAAAATTAATCAACGCTAACAAATTCATTCATGTTCTACTTTGTTTTCAACGCAGTGATCATTAGTACTTAGTACTCATCCGTCCTAGTACGGAGGAAGTTTTTACCCTTGACTCAATGACTGGAGGAATCAAACCCCCACAATATTAATGAAAACAAATTCATTTCTA